>JAHHFK020001986.1:0-140746 GCA_024533555.2 Aedes koreicus | reverse complement strand
AGTTCAGGACAGCAGTAGATGAAGCCGTAACGACGGTAGAAAGGCTTTCACCGCTGGAAGAATATAACTTCCTCTCCAACCTGATCCCTAGACAGCGCGCTTCAAGCTCAAACTCGACCAGTTCCAGGGACGTCATTTCGCAGGAAACCTCCTTCTCCAAGGTGGGATCAGCAATGCACCGAAGTTTACCGTAAAAAGTCCGACGCCCTGGAAGCTTTCCGTAGACGTGGAACACCTGAGCACTTCGAAGTATACACGGCTCTCGAACGCGAACTTAAGAGCCTCATCAAGGCCAAGAAACGTGGATACTGGCGAAGATTCGTGGACGGGCTATCGCGCGAGACATCGATGAGTACTCTCTGGAACACGGCGCGAAGATTGCGTAACCGAACTAAGAACAACGAAAGCGAGGAGTACTCGTACCAATGGATCCTCAAGTTCGCGCGAAAAGTTTGTCCAGATTCTGTGCCGGCACGGATCATTCCTCGCGAAACCGAGAATTCGATAGATGAGATCAGCCAACCTTTTCAATGGTAGAACTCTCTCTCGCGCTCCTTTCGTGTGGCAATACGGCTCCAGGAGCTGATAGAATCAAGTTCAACTTGCTTAAGAACCTTCCAGACGTCGCGAAGAGGCGCATGTTGAACTTGTTTAATCAGTTTTTGGAGCTCAACATTGTACCGGATGATTGGAGGCGGGTGAGAGTTATCGCCATTCAAAAACCTGGCAAACCCGCGTCCGACCACAACTCCTATCGACCCATCGCGATGTTATCCTGCATTCGAAAGTTGTTGGAGAAAATGATCCTCTTCCGTCTGGACAAATGGGTTGAGACGAACAACCTGCTTTCAGATACTCAATATGGTTTCCGTAGGGGTAAGGGAACGAACGACTGTCTCGCGTTACTTTCCACAGATATTCAGCTAGCTTTTGCTAAAAAAGAGCAAATGGCTTCTGTATTCTTGGACATAAAGGGGGCTTTTGATTCAGTATCTGTTGAAGTTCTTTCAGATAAACTCCACGCTTGTGGCTTTTCTCCATTAATGAATAACTTTTTGTACAATTTGCTGTCAGAGAAACATATGAGCTTTTCTCATGGAACCTCTACAGCTTCTCGATTTAGCTACATGGGTCTCCCCCAGGGATCATGTTTAAGCCCCCTTTTGTATAATTTTTATGTCAAAGACATTGACGGTTGTCTAAGTGACAACTGTACGTTGAGACAACTTGCAGATGACGGCGTAGTGTCGGTCACTGGACCCAATGGGGTCGATCTGCAAGGACCCTTACAGGATACCTTAGACAATTTGTCTACTTGGGCTCTAGAGCTAGGTATCGAATTCTCTACGGAGAAAACTGAGTTGGTAGTTTTTTCTAGGAAGCATAACCCAGCACAACCGAAGCTTCAAATTTGGGGTACACCGATAACTCATTCTATGTCCTTTAAATATCTTGGGGTCTGGTTCGATTCTAAGTGCACCTGGAGATCCCACATTGAGTATCTGAAGCGAAAATGCCAGCAAAGGATCAACTTTCTCTGCACAATTACCGGGACCTGGTGGGGAGCAGATCCGCAAGATCTTCTAACGTTGTACCGGACAACGATTTTGTCGGTTATGGAATACGGTAGTTTTTGTTTTCAGTCGGCGGCTCGGTCGCATATCATTAAACTGGAACGTATTCAGTATCGGTGTCTTCGTATCGCGTTAGGTTGTATGCACTCGACTCATACGATGAGTCTGGAAGTGCTGGCTGGCATGTTGCCACTCTCGGATCGATTTTCAGAATTGTCTCTCCGGCTCCTCACCAGGTGTGAAGTTATGAACCCCCAGGTAATCGAAAACTTTGAGAAGCTTCTCGAGTTGAATCCTCAAACTCGCTTCATGACATTGTACCATTGGTACATAACACAGGATGTCAGCCCTTCGCCAAATATTCCCAATCGTGTTTGCTTCTCCGACTTCGGCAGTTCGGTTCATTTTGATTTATCCATGAAGCAAGAGCTTCGTGGAATTCCAGAGCATCATCGTCCTATGATTGCTCCTGTGATATTTTCTGCAAAGTTTGGCCAAGTTAATTCCACTAAATCGTTCTTCACTGACGGATCATTGATAGAGGAGTCTGCAGGCTTTGGTATATACAATGAAATTTATAGCGCCAATCGTAAACTTCAAGCTCCTTGTTCCGTATATGTCGCCGAATTAGCGGCAATACACTTTACGCTAGAAATCGTTGCCTCACTAACACCGGATCAGTACTTCATTTTCACGGATAGTCTCAGTTCTATAGAGGCTATTCGCTCTTTGAGGCCGGTAAAGCACTCCTCGTATTTTCTCATGAAAATACAGGAGCTTCTAAGTGCTTTATCTTCGCGTTATTTTATCATCACCTTTGTATGGGTCCCTTCTCATTGTTCAATTCTGGGCAATGAGAAAGCGGACTCGCTTGCAAAGGTGGGCGCTATAGAAGGCGATATTTATGATCGACAAATCGCCTTCAATGAATTTTTTACTATTTTTCGTCAACAGTCACTCGTCAGCTGGCAGTATAAATGGAGTAAAGGAGATTTGGGGCGATGGCAACATTCTATCATCCCAAAGGTGTCGAAGAAATCTTGGTTTAGGGGGATGGATGTGGGACGAGACTTCATTCGTGTCATGTCTCGCCTCATGTCCAATCATTATTCTTTGAACGCTCATTTATACCGGGTTGGGCTGAGCGACAGCAATCTCTGCGAGTGTGGACAAGGCTATCAGGACGCAGATCACGTTATTTGGTCTTGTGCTGAACATCGTGGAGTCAGATCGGAGCTTTATGATTCCCTTCGGGCTCGAGGTAGACAACCCAATGTGCCAATTCGAGATATTTTGGCTTTGCGTGATTTGGAGTATATGCAATTAATTTATGTGTTTTTGACTAACATTAGCATTAGATTGTAGTTAGTTTAACCTGTATGTTTACTTTAAGTTTTTTTTTCTTTTTTTTTATCTGTGTTTGTGTGTTTTTTTTTCTTTTTCAAAAAAATGTTCAAGTTAAAAGAAATCCATACATTGTATAGTTTTAAGTTTTTTGACAATTTAGAATTTAAAATTAATGTGTTATGTATACCATACTTTAAATTCCCACCCATCTTCCCATCCGTAATTTGTTATTCCTATTAACCTCGAGACGGCCGCGAGTAATCGGTTCTATCCCCCTAACTTTAGTTATAAGATAAATAATGTAAAAAAATATGAAAACTTGGCTCTGTAAAGTTGATTCGATTGAGCCTGTACAAATAAATGATTAATTAAAAAAAAAAAACACGGCTGGAACAGGTAAGTTCTCGTTTGGCAAGAGTGTTTTATTTGATAACAATTTTGTCGATTCAACCATCTAACATACAGGTCCGACAACAATCAAAACAGCTGGTGGCGAATGTAGCACAGAAGGAACTGGCGAATGTGGGTAAGTTGAAGCAAGCGAAGTAGAAAAACTTGAAGCAGAAGTAGCTAAGGAAATTGTAAGCAGACTACCGGAATACACACATTGCCTTCAGGATGTTGGTGAAGCTCATAAAAATGCAGAAGCATCAGAACAATGCGTAAAAAAAAAAAAAAAGGCTGCTCTCATTTTCCACAAGCACAGTCATGGATCATTCCAATCGCCCCGAAAACCGCCGGTAAAGTTGGTGGATCAACCAAGAAGACTCCTCAAATAAACTCAGCCAAAAGGCAGCCATTCAAAGCAGTCGATTACGATTCCAAGTTTTGTAAACAGTCGAACAGATCCGGGAACATCCAAGATACAGTACTACAACTACAATACCAAGCACCGAAAGGAATATGACCTACCGATTTCGTCTGTTTAGCCTAACGATATAATAAAGGAATGATAATTGAATGCAATTCAAGAAGTTGCTCGGTTGGAGAGACTTCAGAACGATATGTTGCTTGCAAGGAGGTAAGAATTATAAGTCATTTCGGATCGGAGGAGTTTTTCCTCAACTCTGTCCAATTTCAGACACACTTCCGCAGGATCGGATCGATGTTAAGTCGCTTTGGAAAAGCTATAGATTTGTATAGACTACCAGAACCGGAAACGAGCCCAATCAGATCCACCACCCGTCTACCGACAGCTACCGAACAAAATCGACAATCGAATTGGTCAACTGTTGAAACATCTAACTCAATCAAATGTTTCTAAAATCCCAAACCTACCGCCACCAACACATCGTGCGGAATATTGAATATTGAGTAGTTTAAATAATTGTTAAGACGTGTTAAGGCCTTTAGGTCATATATGTTTAGGTGATCAATTACATTTGTTTTAATGCATACATAATACATCCTATGTCCGATTTGCAAAATGCTTCAGAAATCATTATCCCGAGCCCGTGAGGGAGCACAAGCTACATAAAATTCATATTGAACGATGTATGATTTTCTTATGTGAACGCATATGCTTTTCATAAGGTTCACCTACGAATTTCTCCATGGTCTTTGCGTTTTTCATAAGGTTGGTTGTTGAAATTCATTCTGGTTCAAACAGCAAATAAATCATAAGATAATCGAGGAAAGATTACAAAGAGTTCTTATAGCAAAAAATCATGAGGTATTATTATGGTTTTTGCTATATTTCTTGGCTCAGTGTAGTCCTACGTCAAAAAAATTTACAAATCCAATTTTGCATACGTCCATTTCCCATTCTAAAAAGTTTTGTAAGCGGCATTATGCAAGAATTTTCGTCTACTTTAAGACGACTTATGTAAAACATCTAACATTCCGCATCCGAAATTGCTGACTTTGTAAATGTTTGCAAATCCAGGAAGGTCGCATCAAAAGTTTATCTATCGCTTGCTATTTGGCTTGGAACAACCTCAACTGTGTCACCCACTGAAGCATATGCTTCCAGAAGAAACTTATTAAGCACGAAACTTCTGTCCCGAGTGAATGGCATGAATGAGCGCTATTCAAACGTACGATAATTTGCATATAATATTATCCGCTACATCCCATTCCGTAGTATGTACAACGATAACGTGAGCCTGCATGCAAACTTAGACGAGATCGAAAGAGGGAGTGCGGGTGGAAAATGGCCGTAAAGACAACTCCTTCATGATGTTTTTCCATATTTCGCCATTTTTCCTCTTTTCAAGTGTTGCTCGGCTGAATAAATTTTCCATTCATTTTAGCATTTGCCTCGCAATCGCTCCCCCCCACTCCCATTTTCCGATGCCGAGCTGGAAGGGGTGAGCTCTCGTTTCATCCGCTGGATTTCACTGGCTCTATAATCCCATCATCCCTCGCTGAGCTTTATTATCGTGTTTATCGTACTGAATACACTTTTCATTGCGGTGAAATTGAATGCCGTGGATTTTTCCGAAAATTGAAGCTTAATCCATTCATCAAAGTAAGACATTTCCCCCCCTCGCAAGGAATCATTATTTTCAAGTGCCCTTCCCCTTTGAGACAACACTTCTGGTGACAAACAATCCCAACCAGAAAACCACCGAGGGGCGCAGCGTGGTCTTGTCTCGTTAGTTTTACTCAAGAGCCAACCGCCAACCATGTAATAACAACAATTGCGGTCGCCTTCCTATCCCTCGTTGACACAACATGACAACCGACGACGACGACGACGACGACGACGACGACGACGACGACGACGACGGTGATGGCAACAACGCCGACGCAGGTGGAGAAAATCAAGGTTTCCTAAGGTGGCCCCTATTCTCACACTTGAGTGTCTTCGGTAGCTAGGCGCGGAATGTTTCGGTTCACAGAATCCGGGCGAAGCGTAAACAGTCCCAGAAATGGAAACGGCAGTCACTTTTGCAATCATACCCTTAGTAGAAGCAGTCAGTGCTTTTATCGCTAATGGGAAATCGCTCTGACATGTATGTCGGGTGGTGTTTTGGAGCGCAATTTCTACCCATTGTTTATAGCAATCATGAAAAGTAGTAACGAAGCACCTTTGTTCGGCATTTTATCGTTCTTTCTTTTCTTATTCTTCATTGGCAGATGGCGACTCCAAGACGAGCTCCGTGGAGAAGAGACACAGTGGCAGTAAGGTAAGCTGAAGCGTGAATTGATGTTTGTCAGTTGAGATAGCCCCAAATACTGATTTTGGTACACAGTATGAAAATGGAGATTTAAGTCATAATAAAGTCAATACACTGAATACTCCGTTTAAGAACCAAACCGGAGGTTCGTAATATGAAGACGTTTGTTAAATAAAACGCGTTATTTGGGATTTAATTCGTTTTCATTGATATTCAATTAGTTAAACAGATTTCGTAATATTGACTAAGAGCTTAACACATTTCAGAAAGTGTATTAAGCCATCTGTGACGACCCCTCGGTCGGCGCGTCTCACCAAGGTGAGAACGATGGGCACGTTCACACATGATCGACAAACTGTCATTTGAGCAAGACCGGCTCTCGGTCGTTTTCTGACTCTCCAATTGTCGTCGAGGTGGAAGAAAACAACAACAACACAAAAACCCTCAGAACAAATATTTCTGGTGCAAACAATTGAAGTGCGGTGCATGAATAGTTATTTCTTTGAAAATTTATAACTCAATAGTTAGAAGATAGTGAAAAACTTACGTTTGTGATTATCTAAAGTTAGTTTCACTTTAGTTTATTTAGTTGAAGTAATTGTTGAATTCCAATTGAAACTAGTGATTAAAAAACGTATATTTTCTTAAAATAACCTTACAGAGATAACAGATAAACATCTTTACGAATCAACCGATTGAATCGGGTTAGCCAGTTTAATTTCGCGGTTAGAAAGATACTGCAGCCAAGCCGTAAATATAAACCTGAAACGAGAAAAGATAAAATTTAAACATATTTATATAAATTAGGCGAAACAAGAAAAGAAGAATAGAGAGGAGTAAAAATATTAAACGTAAGTTTATAAAATGTTCAAGAACCCTTGTTACCAAGTTATTACTAACCTTCGTCTGCGGATTGCAGGAAATTTTTAATTTTGTTATACGCCGATAAATATATTAGAAATTCGGAAACCAAACTTGCTCTTCTTCTTGTTGTTGGCCCAACGAAGAAAAAAAGTGTGGTTATGCTACAATAAATAAATTCTCGAGTACTTTTTCAAAAGGACGTAAGTCACAAAATGTAAACAAACGCGTTGTTCATGGCATGCTAAAGGGCGATACGGTCAAAATTTGGTCAATATCAACTTGACGTATTTCTTTCAATTTTGCATTTAAAAAACCTGAACACCCCTCATTTTGAAGGTGTGTGTGTGTAGAATGTTGCTCCTATTTTGATTTTGGAATTCACTCTTCAGTTGTCAAAATGCCGTCCAAGCAAGAAGAGCAGCGTATCAAAATTTTGCTCGCGCATCGCGAAAATCCGAGCTACTCGCACGCAAAGTTGGCAAAATCGCTAAAAGTTGCCAAATCAACCGTTACAAATGTAATTGAAGTGTTTGGGGAACGTTTGTCGACAGCCAGGAAGTCTGGATCGGGGGGAAATCGAAAACCGGAAGCCGCTGAGACGACAAAGAGAGTTGCCGGTAGTTTCAAGCGAAACCCTAACCTATCTCTCCGAGATGCCGCAAATAAGCTGGGTGTATCGTCTACAACCGTGCATCGAGCCAAAAAACGAGCCGGACTATCGACTTACAAGAAGGTAGTGACTCCAAATCGCGATGATAAACAAAATACGACGGCCAAAGCGCGATCCCGGAGGCTGTACACGACGATGCTGACGAAGTTTGACTGCGTGGTAATGGACGACGAAACCTACGTCAAAGCCGACTACAAGCAGCTTCCGGGACAGGAGTTTTATACGGCAAAAGGAAGGGGAAAGGTAGCAGATATTTTCAAGCACACGAAACTGTCAAAGTTCGCAAAGAAATATCTGGTTTGGCAAGCCATCTGTACCTGTGGCTTGAAAAGCAGCATTTTCATAGCTTCCGGGACTGTCAACCAAGAAATTTACGTGAAAGAGTGTTTGAATAAACGTCTGCTGCCTTTCCTGAAGAAACACGGTTGTTCCGTACTGTTTTGGCCGGATTTGGCATCTTGCCATTACGGTAAAAAGGCCATGGAGTGGTACGCCGCCTACAACGTGCAGGTGGTTCCCAAGGACAAGAACCCTCCCAACACGCCAGAGCTCCGCCCAATTGAGAAATACTGGGCTATTGTCAAGCGGAACCTAAAGAAGACCAAAAAAACTGCTAAGGACGAGCAGCAGTTCAAGGCAAACTGGCTTTCTGCGGCGAAGAAGGTGGACAAGGTGGCTGTACAAAATCTGATGGCAGGGGTCAAGCATAAGGCCCGGCAATTCGGATTTGGAAAAGCGGAAGCCTAACTGAATATTTTTCCTGAATTTTATACTAATTAAACTTGAAAAAGAAATTTAATTTGATTTTTTAAATAAACGATTTCACCGATTTACACGCGTTTTCCCTTGACCAAATTTTGACCGTATCACCCTTTATTACAAAATCATGTATATATGCTCACATGTGATTAACTCTTTGAAAGATTATTCTTGAAAGTTTCAACTAAAAAACAATTACAAAACGGTGTAACATCACTTTAGCACTTTTTGGGAATAATATAGATAGGCCGCTTGTGTTGAAAAGCAACTTGCGAAAGATTTTTATATCATTTGAATTCCCCTAAAGATGCGTTAGTTAAAGGCCTTATGCCATAAGGTTAACTATTTAGTTTTTTTTTTAGTAAAAATTGATTTCTTTTAGAATAATATTTTTACTACGTTTTGTTGCAGAAAACAAATTATACGTCATTTTGATAAGTTCGCTGTATCTGTGTAAAATATGACAACTTGGCGTAACATGTCGACGTAACAACATAGTCATTCGCAGAATGGCGTATCATTAGCTGTGTTGCTTAATTCACCAAATGCCTTTGATGAGTGAATTTGATGAGTTGCGCTGTCAGTTTTTGTATCGTATAGTTCAACCGTGACACATGATTCATGAGTGTGCTACACAGTTTTTGTTGCACATATTTTTGAGGGTGTGCGTGTATTGACGGAAATCCCTCTTCTGTTTAAATTTGGTTAAATTCAACCATGTGTTTTCTTCAATCTCTATGAACTAGATTAACAAGAAAATAATAGAGGGATTCCCGTCAGGCAGTGTTGCCAAAAATAAGAATAAAACATCATACCTTAAGTTTGTATTTTATGTTTTATTGAATAACTATTTTTGTATAAAATTTACATGTCAGGTATCTTCGGCATTTTGATAGTTGGCAACTTACACTATATGAATCTATATTAGATTTGGTTTAAGGACATAATATCAAGATGTTAGGGATCTGGAAATGTAAGTTTGAGATTCTTCATACTGATTCCCATACAAACTTTGAATAGCGTGTGCAAACCAAATGTGTTCAAATTTTTTGGGGACTATCAGGACCCAAATTGGCGTCGATTAAGCTTAGGGGAGCAAACATTTCGAAATTTGCATCAGCCTAACGATGCTATATCTCGAGACCCTCAATATTTGCAAAGGTGCGGTCTTCAGTAAAGTTGTTCAGAAAGTCAATGGCATTCAAAAGGCGGACCGTCTTGTTTGGAATTTCATCGCTACGTGGCGCTAGTGAGCATGGAAAATGGAGCATTTTCAACTTGTTCTATCTCTTGATTCTGATAAGATGGAAAGTTCTAGTCTTCGGCAAAGTTGTTCAGAAGGTCAATAGAATTCAAAAGATGGACCGTTTTTTTTGGAATTGCACCGCTACGTGGCGCTAGTGAGCATGGAGCAATGAGCATTTTCAATTTGTTCTATCTCGTGATTCTGATAAGATGGAAAGTTCGAGTCTTTACAGAAGGGGCTATTTGGGCCGGATTTACTTCGTATACACGTGATTCATGACTAACTCACCTCAATTCAAGTGATTTAGGAATGACTGACTTCTCATGTCATAGTGATTATACCTGCTTTAGGTCGGATTCATTTCGTATTCTAGTCATTATAAACATAATATTCAAGTAATTCAGGACTGACTCACATCACATACAAGTGATTTAGGTCTGGTTTAGTTCACATTCAAATGATTCAGGCCTGATTCGCTTAATATTCAAGTGATACAGGACTGATCCACCTCAAATACTAGTAATTAAGGACTGACGGACTTCTCATTCAAGTCTTTCAGGTATGATTCACTTCATATTCAAGTGATTCAGGGAGGACTCACCCCAAATTCAACTTATTTAGCGCTGTTTCACCACACATTCAAGTGATTTATGTCTGGTTCATTTCATATTCATGTGATTCACGGCTATTTCACTTCATACTCAAGTGATTCAGGACGAATACATCTCATATTCAAGTTATTCAGGACTGACTCACCTCACATTCAAGTGATTTAAGTCAGATCCACTTCATTTTATAATAATTCAGGTGATTTACTTCATATTGAAGTGATTAAAGTCTCCTCATCAAGTGATTCAAGGCTGACTCACTTCATATTTTAGTTAGTCATGCCTGATTCACTTCGTATTCAAGTGATTCAGCACTGACTCACCACACATTCAAGTGATTCGGAATTGACTAACTTCACATTCAAGGGATTAATCATTTTCAAGGTCTGGTCCATTTTGTATTCAAGTGTTTTAGGTCTGATTCAAGTGATTTAGGTCTGATTCAAGTGATTTGGGACTGACTGACTTTACATTCAAATAATTATACATTTTTTAAGCCTGATGCACTTCATATTCAAGTGATTCAAGTCTGATTAACTTCATATTCAAGTGATTCAGTATTAAATCACCACAAAATTAAGTGATTCAGAACCGCCTCACTTCACATTTTAGCGATTCAGGTCTGATCCATTTCATGTTCAAGTGATTCAGCACTGGTTCACTTCATGTTCACTAGTTTAATATTTTACTGTCTGATTCACTTCATATTGAAGTTATTCCATATTTTGATGCCTGATTCACTGCATATTCAAAGTGGAAGAGGCAATCAGACACTGTGTTCTTTCTTCTTTTAGCATTTCAAGCTTATTGCATTCACAATTATCTTATTGCTTGCTCTCAACTTAGTGTTCTAAATACACTTCCACGGTTATTAATTAAGAGCTTTGGATGCCAAGTACCATTTTTGCATTAGTATGATTGTGTGGCAAGTACAATCATACGCTATGTCCAGGGAGTCGAGAAATTTTCCTTTGCGAAAAATTCCTAGACCAGACCGGGAATCGAACCCAGCCACCTCCAGCATGGTGTTGCTTTGTAGCTGTGCCTTTACCGACTGAGCTAAGGGAGGACCCAGACACTGTGGTGGTCAATTAAATACTCGCTTCCAATTTACCATCATGCTAAGGAATGCAGAGAGAGAGGGGGGGGGGGGGGGGGAATGGGTGGGAGAAAACAGTGGACATGCGTGACCAGGTCAAATCAAGTAGAACGTCTGCCACGCTTCTTAGAGAGGGGGATAGTTGTGGTGTATCGACACCACTGTCATCAGTGCCTAACAACGGTTGCTCAGGTGGCAAACAGTAATCGCAGCAATCGCTTGTCAAATGCAGCGATTAGGAAATTAGTTATTAAGTGATCTTCAAAGAAAACAGAAGTAAATCAAAATCCGCTTCTTTATTAAGGACGTCACAACCCGTAAGCATTCGAAGAATATTGAAGCTCTGAAATCTGTGGTATTTTGTGAATTTTTTGTTCGTGAATATTAAAATTTACACATTTTTCCTCCATTTCACACAAACAGAGCTCTTGACACTTTTGCCTCCCAGGTTTCATGATGGGTGCGAAAGCTCAAACAGAGCTCATGACGCGATCCACTGTAGTCCACTTTATGCGTTTCATTTCAAAGGATTATCAACTCGAAATATTGCACGTTCGTTAAACATCACAGTCTGCTGTAGTGCGAGCGATTCAGCCCCCCAAGCAAACCCGAACCCACGTAACCAGAGTTCGTTCGGGACGGCCTGCCGCTTGAAAAAGAAATGTTCGTGCATTCAAGAAACGTCCACTTTTGAAGAAAAGACAAACAGCTCGGAAATGGGAAAGCGATCAGCCGTAGTCACATTACATGAGACAGGTTTATCGACGAGAAAGATAGCAGCTCAGCTTAAATTGGATTACAATTAATTGGTAAAGGTTTTGTCCTTCAACAGGACAATGATCCGAAGCACTCCGCCAAACTATGCCGAGGGTTCGTTCAAGACTTGGACCAATACGGAACGTTATCCGACATGGTTTGGCCGGCGCAATCACCGGATCTTAATCCAATCGAACTGCTATGGGATAAGCTGGACCGGAACACGAGAAATAAGCGCCCTCAGAACCATAAACACTTTGTAACGCGGTGCGTTTATTTGGACCAATTTTGTATAAATGTAAATATATAAATACTAGATTTGTAGTTCAAGGTAGTGTAGATAGTAGATTATGTGTTTCAAATTAGATTTTCGTTTCCAATTGGATTATTGTTTTGAGTCGTGTTATTCATTGTACATTTGTAGGGTTTCTGATTGCATGATAGGTGAAAGCTTTTTTATAGCACGCTAGGATGAAAGTTTGTTTTTATGTGAGGCTACATATGCGAAAGAGATGGAAATCAAATGAACACCTGAATACAATACAATGGCTAAGCCGAACATTATTTCTCGCGTCCGATTCAATTTCTTTGATTCCGTGGTTTCTTGGGCAATGGAGGTTTTAATCCCGGCCATTACATTAGCGAATCGGCTGGGATACAGTTGTGTTTGACGCGGTTTTTAAGTGTTCCAAGTGTTTAGTCAAAGGTGACTTGTTTAAATAATGGCATGAGCCAGTTCATAGATGTAACTTTTTTTGTATATTCAGTTTTTAGAGTGCTTTTGTGTAGCATATGCGTTGCAAATAACTGTTAAAATCGATTTGAAATTGTGAATACGTACAAAAAGGTAATGTTACTAAATGTTTAATTTCGGGTGATTCTTGATTTTAATTGTTGCTTCTTGTGTACGGTTTACTCATTAATATCTGTGGAATTTTTTTACGTTTTATTGATTGCAAATCAAATGTTTAATCGCATATGTGTGTTCTCGCGTCGCGCAAGTGTACCGTCGATTCATTAATATAGCTATCGTGTCGTTCAGCTGTGAATTATTTTTGTTATTTGCAATAGTTTACCGGTCATCCTGTGTTTGCTGGCATATTGTGTTGAAAAAGTTTCCCGCCTTCGCGCCCATTCTCTCATCCGCCGTAGATCAATAAAGAACAAAGAAACATTGAGCACGTGATCAACGTTATTTGGACTTTTTCGCACTACGTTGCCTACTGAAAGGCGTTTACAAAATGGTAAAAACCTGTGCCGAATGCTGTGAGTCGATCACTGGCATTGATTATGTTATCTGTCGTGGCTACTGTGGTGCTACTTTCCACATGCAAACATGCTCTGGTGGTGTTACGCGTGCGATGCTGTCGTACTTCACGACACATAAAAAGAATCTATTCTGGATGTGTGATAAGTGCGCTGAGCTCTTTGTGAATTCGCATTTCCGCACTATTTCATCTCGAGCTGATGAACAGTCTCCGCTTGCTACACTTACCACTGCAATCACCGAGCTTCGTACCGAAATCAAACAATTGAATATGAAACCAACAGCACCAGCACCTGCATCTGCGTTGACAAATGCAAACAACTGTTGGCCTTTAATTGATCCACGCCGAGCTAATAAGCGCCCCCGCGATTTCCCGATGGTACCAGAAAAATGTCGAGTTGGGTCTAAGCAACCGCAAGACGACGTTGTTTCTGTCCCCATCTTTAATGATACAAGGGATCAGAAATTTTGGTTGTACCTGTCGAGGATTAGACCAGATGTTACCAATGATGCAGTCTGTAGCATGGTAAAAGCCAATCTCGCATTGGAGCTTGATCCAGATGTGCTGAAACTTGTCCCTAAGGATAAGGACATCAGCATGATGAATTTCGTGTCCTTCAAGATTGGATTAGATCCATCACTGAAATCCAAGGCGCTGGATCCAGCAACTTGGCCTGCGGGATTGTTGTTCAGGGAATTTGAAGACTATGGTTCTCAAAAATTTCGTATTCCACTGAAAACCAGGAGACCAATGACACCACTGCTTCAACCACAGGAGACATCGCCATATGTCACCCCGGTCATGAATTTCAATTAGGATTTTTTTACCCGGGACGCACCAGTATTTGCACGTTGGAAGCCCCGTATCCCCCCATCACAGTCGAGCCATTCCTGCCAGCGTTCATCAGTCGTCCCGGTCCTGTGTTTGGGTCAGGAGAAGGGGTCTTCCAGCCTGTCATTACAGGCAAGTATGATTTTAACAGCCATTATTCGCCACCTGATGAAGCTATTCCCCTTAGACAATCAGCGACGAATCAACAATTTTATGCGAATCGACAACTACCGGGATGCAAGCCTGTTAGCCGTAAGGAAGCCCCAAGTCCCCTCACCACAGTCGAGCATTTCCTGCCAGCGGTCAACAGTCATCCCGGACCTGTGTGTGAGGACGGAGGAGGGGTCTTCCAAACACCAAATGCAGGCAAGTATACATCCGATTTGAATAATTCGCTCCCTGAATCGTCTGCTGGTCGTAGGTTCTCTACGCCTGCTCATTCCACAATATCCGGCAGAGTTACGGGGCTCTCTATCTACTACCAAAATGTACGGGGGCTGCGCACAAAACTGGACGACTTCTACACTGCGGCGAACGAGTCTTCGTTTGAGATATTGGTTCTCACAGAAACCTGGCTGGACGACGCTATCGAATCCCGCATGCTGTTTGACGAGAGCTACACGGTCTACCGATGTGACCGTAATCCACTAACCAGCAACAAGAAACGTTCCGGAGGTGTATTAATTGCTGTGCATAACAGTTTATCATCGTCGACACTGGAGGTAAATGATCATACTATTGAACATGTTTGGGTCACTATTAAGCTCAGCCATTACTCGCTTATTGTCGGTGGTATCTACATACCTCCAGATATGGCGAGTGATCATTTGATTTTACGCCGTCATGCTGCTTGTGTGGAGGAAATTTCGATGGCCACTGCGGACGGTGACAAACTCGCTATATTAGGGGACTTCAATCTACCTAGTTTACGATGGACACGACTTGATGCGCCGTTTTGTATTGTTGAACGTTCTAATTCAACTTTATCTCGATCATGTACTACCTTGTTGGATTGCATGTATTCGAACGGCTTAGAACAAGTCAACGATATCAAGAATCATGCAGGAAACACGCTTGACCTTGTTCTTGTTAATGATTCGTTTGGGAGACAATTTGAGCTCGAAGAAGCTGTCGAACCACTAATTTCCGTTGATCCGCCTCATCCTCCCCTTATTTTGATCGTTCAAAGCGATATTGAAACATGTAGTGCCAACAACAGATATGATCTTGCTGCCTTTGACTTCAAAAATGCTAACTATGATGTCATGAGCCAACGATTGATGGAAATCGATTGGTTTGCTGTCTGTCTCTGCACTGAGGTCGATGATTGTGTAAGCAAATTTTCGCAGATTCTTCATCAAGTTTTCAACGATTGTGTGCCTCTACAACGTCCGCCGTTGAAACCTCCATGGTCGAGTCGTGAACTTCGAGCTTGTAAAACGGAACGAAATACTGCTCGTCGAACATACCATTCTCATCGATCATCTCTAAACAAGTTCGAATATAAATGTTGCAGCCAACGGTATAAACGACTAAACAACTGGCTCTATCGACGTTACGCAAGAAAAACTGAGCGTGATATGAAGCGAAAACCTAAACGATTTTGGAACTTTGTTAACTCCAAGCGTAAAGATAGCGGATTGCCTTCTGTAATGCACTTGGACCATCGCTCGGCGAATACACAGGAAGAAAAATCCTCCTTGCTGGCTGAATTTTTTCAATCAGTCTTCGAGGACCCGCGAGAAGACTGCAATACTTCAGATGCGCTGAGGTATGTACCGCGTGATGTCATTGATGCTGATACATTCACTGTATCTGTAGACAATTTGACCAAGGCACTGTCTAAACTGAAAACGTCGTACCAACCTGGACCGGATGGGGTTCCTGCCTGTGTTCTGAAAAAATGCTCTGCGAGTCTGATTGTTCCTCTACTGCACATCTTCAACTTGTCAATGCAGCAATGCATTTTTCCAACTCTCTGGAAGGCTTCTTTCATGTTCCCGGTTCATAAAAAAGATGCGAAGAATAATGTAAGGCACTACCGAGGGATTACGTCCTTATGCGCGTGTTCTAAATTACTGGAAATAGTTGTATCTAACTACATGTGTTCTCGTGTGAAACAATACATCAGCCCTAAGCAGCATGGATTCTTTCCTGGACGAAGCGTAACAACTAATCTCGTGGAATTTTCATCGTTATGTATACAAAACGTTGGACGTGGGATGCAGATTGATGCCGTTTACACCGATTTGAAAGCAGCATTTGATCGAGTTAGTCACGCGATTCTATTAGCGAAACTTGAAAAGCTTGGAGCTTCCGCTCAGCTCGTTGCATGGCTTAGGTCTTACCTGTGTGGTAGAAAACTGGCAGTTAAAATTGGCTCAGCTGTCTCTGACTGGTTCACTAACGGCTCTGGCGTCCCACAGGGAAGCAACTTGGGTCCGTTGCTATTCTCGCTTTTCTTCAATGATGTCGCCTTGCACCTTGGTGAAGATTTCTGCATACTATATGCCGATGATATGAAAATATACATGATTGTTGAAAGTGTTTCGGACTGTATCGAATTGCAAAATCTTCTTAATCGGCTTAGCGCCTGGTGTCGTGCAAATAGGATGACACTCAGTGTCCCGAAATGTTCAGTAATTAGTTTTCAACGAAAAAAACGACCTCTCATTTACGAATATGTTATTGGCGATGAAACACTTGCACGGGTGGATTCTGTACGGGATCTCGGAGTCATTTTGGACAAGGAGCTTACATTCAAGGAACACTACGAGGAAATCATCAAAAAAGCGCGTCGTCAACTAGGTTTTGTATCCAAAATTACAAAAGAGTTCCGTGATCCGTATACGCTTAAATCGCTGTATGTTTCATTGGTTCGACCCATATTGGAAACGTCATCTGTCGTGTGGGACCCTTACCATATAACAGTAGTCGATCGAATTGAAGCTGTACAACGGAAGTTCATTAGATTCGCCTTACGCTTCCTTCCGTGGAATGACCCACTGAATCTGCCAGCGTACGAAGCCAGATGCCAGCTGCTGGGCTTGAGTACATTGGTGCACCGTAGAAAAACTGCTAAAGCTGTGTTCGTCTTCAAAATGTTGGCTGGTGAATTTGACGCTCCGAATCTACTGGCTATGTTGGACGTGAACGTACCTGGGTACACACTTCGTTCTAGCGATTTTTTTCGCTTACCTCGACGCTACTACGAGTATGATCAGAACGAGCCAATTCGGTCAATGATGAACGTATTTAACCATCGGTATCCTGACTTTGATTTTAATATTAGTGTTGACGTGTTTAGAACTAGAATATAGATTCATTAAGACTATCAAATATTGTCAGATGAATAAAATAAAAAATAAATAAATAAATAAATAAATAAAATGGGAGTGGCGCTTAAGCCATCGCGTTTGACTGAGATTCAGCACCCTTCCCCCGCACGGTTACAACTTGTGGGAGTGCCTACAAACAGCTTGGAAGGAAATCACGGACGATACATTGCGGAAACTCATTGAACGAATGCCGAGGATTTATACGGCTGTTATTAGAGCAAGCGGCGGGTATTTCGAGGAATCGAAAATTTAATTGATAACTACATAACTTAAATTTTCCTACAGCACATTTTGCTACATAAAATGTCTTACCTTTAAGCATGTTATTTTCCTTTGATTTTTGAAATAAACAACTTCTCATAGACCAAAACTTGAGTAAACTCATTATTTTGTCACTCACCTTCTTGACCATCCGGATGTCAACATCTTGACTCTTCTGAACAACTTTGCCGAAGACTAGAACTTTCCATCTTATCAGAATCACGAGATAGAACGAGTGGAAAATGCTCCATTTTCCATGCTCACTAGCGCCACGTAGCGATGAAATTCCAAACAAAACGGTCCACCTTTTGAATGCCAATGACTTTCTGAACAATTTTGCTGAAGACCGCATCTTTGCAGATATTCATCATGCATGTACCTGTATTTAGGTGATGCTAAACTTGTTGAGGGGCGATGCAATGTCCGTCCGTACTTATGACTGGTAGTGTATATGTAACTATTTTGGGCCTTCTCTAAGCACAATCGGTAAAGACTGAGCTAAACAGCAACAAAATACTGGAGGGAACAGGGTTCGATTCCCGATCTGCAACAGGAATTTTTCGTGACTAAACATTACTCGACACCCTGGGCGTAAGGTATTGATGATTGTATTTGCCACATAATCATACTTATGCGAACATGGTTGCACAATATATGTGGAAGTGCATTCAGAACACTAAGTTGAGAGCAAGTAATAAGCTAATTGTGATTACAATATATTTGAAATTCTAAGAAAAGTGAAAAAATATGTAACTATTTTATTAAATCATTTATATGCGTTGGTTTTTCGAGATAGGGTAGAGAACAAGATTGGCTACAATCAATCTAAGGAGTGTATCGAAAAGTAGTTATAAACATTCGATGCGTTATTACGCATAAACTACTGTATATATTTTTAGCGTGTAAGCGCCATTTGCTTTGTTTACATGTCAAAAATGATTATTCGGTTCATTCATTTCCGTTGATAAAGTTGTATTCAAAATGTCGCGAATTGAATTTGAGACTAAAAAGAAAATTCTGCACACTTGGTGCACCGAAAAGGGTGTTACTTACAACCAGATTGCGAAAAGAGTAAATGTTCACCCGGCAAGTGTAAAACGCATCATCGAAAAGTTTGGTAAGGAGTGCTCCCTCAAGGATTTACCAAGAAGTGGCCGGAAACCCGGCTCCAGCAACCCCGATTTGGACCAAAAAGTTGTGGATTATATTCAACGGAACAAATCTGCCTCTACTCGCGATCTAGCCAAGAAGTTCAGGACCAGCATCGGAATGATTCAACGAATCAAGCGCAGGAATGACTTGAAGACGTACAAAAAGCAGAAAGTGCCCAAACAAACTCCGGAACAAAAGTCTCGTGCCAAAACCAGGGCTCGAAAGCTGTACAGCTGCATTTTGGACAATGTCGACCAGTGCATTTTGATGGATGACGAAACATACGTTAAAGAAGATTCAAGAACGCTACCGGGGCCGCAGTTTTATACTAAATCTGTTGGGGAACGTGTGCCAACCGCAGATACGACTGTTGCGATGGAGAAATTCGGTCAGAAGGTGCTCATTTGGCAAGCTATTTGCACATGTGGCTTGCGTTCTTCAATTTTCTATACAAAAGGAACTATAAATGCTGAGATTTATCAAAAGGAATGTTTGAAGAACAGGTTGCTACCATTGTATAGAAAGCACCAGTCCCCTCCTCTCTTCTGGCCAGATTTGGCATCGGCACATTACGCCAAATCCACTCTACAGTGGCTGACGGAGAATAACATCAAGTTCGTAGAAAAAGACATCAACCCACCAAACTGTCCCCAGTTGCGACCGATCGAACGCTATTGGGCAATAGTCAAGCGTATATTTAAGAAGGATGGTACAGTGTCCCAAAACATGACCGATTTTAAGAAAAATTGGGCAGCGGCATCCAGGAAGTGCACAAAGGTCACTGTGCAGAATTTGATGGCAGGTGTCAAATCAAAGGTACGGGCATTCTACAGAAATGAACATGATGACTAGTTTTTCCGTTTGGATCTTTTGTAAACATGTTAAGCTATAATAAACTGAAATAGTATGTTAATTTTAACCATGTTTTCATGCCTATTTTATTATTTGGAAGTTTATAACTACTTTTCGATACACTCCTTAATTATACCCAAAAAAAGTTAAATAAGTTTTAAATTCAATCTGAACAAAAATAAAAATTTTTTTTTCAACCAAGAAAAAATTGCTAGTTTTTCTTAAAGGCCCCAAAAAAAAGAAAAATACCTTTTTTAAAATTTAAAAAAAAAAAAAAAAAAATTTAATGTTTGATCGCAAACAAAGAATAAATTTCCCAACATTCCGCAAGCAAAGTAAATACCCACTTTAATTCTCTTTTATTCTTTGACTTAATTAAAGTTGGATACAATTTGCTCAATAAGTGTATACGCTTTTACTCCTTTTCTAAAGATCATTAAAATTTTCAAACAAATATACAAATAAATATATACATGAACACTTTTGACTCTCCAACAAAAGAATCATCATAAGCTTCATTGGGAAAATCAACCTTTAAATTAGTATTAGCTAACCTGAAAGTTATATGGGTTTAAAATTAAGTTTGAGTAAGATAGAAACCTGCACTAATTGATCGAAATGAATGTTTTCTGATAAACAGGGTGTTGGGTTCCTCAGTGCAAATATTTTCAGGGGCGATAGGGTGACATTTGAAGAAAAAAAATTGTTCTACGCATAAAGGGTGTACGGAATCAAATTGCGACATCTTCAAACTTTTAGGGAGTAAAATAAAGCTTGTTAAAAATATTTTCCCATGTTTATTTTATTCAATTTCCATTCCATATCCAAATGCAGTAGGATTTTCGACGCAATGGTCATTGTCGAATGACAACAGGGTGGTTCCACCAATTTTTCGGGTGAGGTACTGAATGGACGACGTCCATTCCTTTTCCTGTTGTATATGAACGACGTGAACTTGGTCCTCAGATGCCTGAAATTATCCTATGCGGACGACATGAAGCTGTACTACGTTATAAATTGTCCAGAAGACGCCCACTTGCTTCAACAGGAACGGCAAGTGTTCGACGACTGGTCCGCGGATCAACAAAATGTCTTTAAATGTATCCAAATGCCCAGTCCAAATTGGCCGAAGACGTGCGATGTTACTCCACGGCTACATCTTTCGAGGAACGCGCTCCTGCTGCAGCAGGATTTCTGCTCTGCTAGTGAAACTTACACAGCGTAAACAAATACACATTGAACTAATTCCACCCAAAATTTCCATACAAAATACCCAACGGGTAAGAAGTTACAGCCATTTAAAAGTGGTGCAATTTGATTCCGTACAACCTTTATGGTCAAATCTCAAAGTTTACGGAGTTATGGAACTTTTAATGTTTTGGTACACACGCTAAGTTCAGTTTACCCAAATCTGGGTAAAGAATACCCATTATCGCGAAAAGTGCACGTTCCCATTTATGGGTACATTACTACTAACCCATATTTGAGTATTTTTTTCCCATACAAATTTACTAAAATATGGGTAAAGTCAACTTTACCCATAAATGAGTATGTGCACTTTTTTGCGATTATGGGTAAACTGAGCTTAGAGTACGTGTTAGTCTTAAATTGGCTGTAACTCAAAATTATGTTAATTACCAAGATTTTTCTATCTTCATTCGAAAGCTGAGGACATTTCTTACATAAAAATTTCACTTAGTGTCTTTTTAGGGTTAAACATGTTTTAAACAGCTTTATGGTTTTTTCATGTTTTTTTTTTTTTTGCATAAAACACATTAAAAACATGGCTTTAATAGTGTTTAACAACTCTCACTCTTTGACACAAACTTTCTATCTTGCTTAGTTTTTTTACAATACTGTTTTGAATGCGACATATTGTGCCTCCAATTAGCAGATAACAAAATCACGAATTCAAACCCGCCCTGGTATTGTCTGTGCGCGGGACGTGAAATTATTTTTCTTTTCAAGTTCAGTTAATACAGAATTCAGGAGAAATATTCCGCTAAGCTTCCTTTTTACCGAATGCGAATTGCCGGGTCTTTCGTTTAACACATGCCTAAGAGTTTGTACAGTCTCCTTGTCCACTTTATTCCCCGCAGAACGCCAGTTTGTCTTGAACTGTTTCTCGCTCAGAACAGCTTTTTGCGTCTTTTTAAGGTTCCGCTTGACGATGGTCCAATATTGTTCGATTGGGCGGAGCTCTGGCGTGTTGGGAGGGCCATGGCCTTATTCCGCAATGGCAAGATGCCAAATCCGGCCAAAATAGAACGGAACAGTTTTGTCGCTTCAAAAAAGGCAGTAGCACAGTGGTTACCCGTTCTGCATACTGAGCAGATGGTCGGGAGTTCAATCCCAGGCCCGTCCCCTGCCTTGTCATTTGTCACTTGCCTCTTTCTATCACCACTAGATTTTAAATTAAAAAAAAAGCAGTCTACTGCGCTTTCATTCATCGCATCACTTACCACAGTGAATTCATGATCTTAAAATAACCTGCCTTAATAAAACAAAACTATCCTTCCTTTGACAATCATAGAGACGCAGAGGTAAACACGGTCTTCAACCAATGATTGTCAAACTAATCAATTGAAGATGTAAAGCTTGGGAAGCTCCATCTATGAAGTTCTATGTGCAATTACACTAGTTCTGATTAGTAACGGAGTAGCAACTACGAAACGTACGTAACGTACGTACGTAAAATGGAAAAACAACACGCTTCACGATACAACGACAATAGACAAACTACCGATCCCGTTGAAATTTCTCGATTTTAAGATAATCACAATGATAAACTACCACATGGTAGGCACATCTTTTCATCTGACAGGTAGAAAATAAAATATACAAACACACGCATACAGACACAAACACATCTAGTTTATATTCTACACCTACCGCGTTGTCCTCTTCAAGCCGAGCTTTTTGTAGCGGAATTTAAAGGAATTTTCTCGCGTTTACTTGTTAATGGTTGAAAATATGTTCCGGTTTTTAATTTGTAATTTTTTTAAGTGTTGAAGTGAAATTCTAGGTTAAAATTTTCTAGTTTCTCTAACTATAAGCTTATCAATCAATAAATGAATATTTCATGCATACCTTGTGATCAAAAAGTTCCGGTAATTTTCAATTTAAAAAGGCCGCCTTTATTTTTTCGGTAAAATCTTTTTAGTGTAAGATGGCAACACTAGTTCTGATATTCTGTCAAAGTGTGAGAGCAAATTATCCATTAGTTTTGTTTTGACAACTGCTTTTGTTAGTCGAAAAATAGACGCTCGGCGATTTTTACCATGGATAAAAAATTGGAACAACGCGTTTGTGTGAAATTTTGTGTTGCAAACGGATTTTCTGCAGCGGAAACGCTCAGAATGTTGCAAAAAGCCTTTGGTGAGGACTCTATGTCACAAAATCGTACATTTGTTTGGCACAAAGACTTTAAAGAAGGCCGTGAAAGCGTGAGTGACATGCCGCGTTCTGGACGACCATCGACCTCAACTACCGATGAAAACATCGCTTCCGTGAAGAATTTAGTTATGGAAAACCGCTCAATTAGCATTCGGGAGATAGCTGCACTCCTTGATATCTCATTTGGATCGACCGAACACATTTTGACGGAAATTCTGGGCATGAAACGCATTGAAGCACGACTTGTTCCAAAAGAGCTGAATTTTTTGCAAAAACAGCATCGAGTTGAGGTCGCTAAACAGATGATTGCGAACGCAGATAGCGATCCCACATTCATGGAACGCATCATAACTGGTGATGAAACGTGGGTATATGAATTTTATATGCTCACAAGTCAACAATCGTCCGAATGGCGCGCCGAAGATGAGCCGAAACCAAAAAAATCACGACAAAGTCGCTCCAAAATTAAAGTTTTACTGACCGTTTTCTTTGATTTTCGCGGTGTCGTCCATTCTGAATTCCTTCCAGAAGGTCGAACGGTTAACAAAGAGTATTATTTACAAGTTATGAGACGTTTGCGTGAGGCAATTCGAAAGAAGAGGCCAGAATTGTGGCGCAATAATTCGTGGATTTTACACCACGATAACGCTCCATCACACACCGCGCTCACTATTTGTGAATTTTTGGCCAAGAACTCCACCAATACCATCAAACAAGCACCATATTCACCAGACCTTGCCCCGTGCGACTTCTTTCTCTTCCCAAAACTGAAAATTCCG
Organism: Aedes koreicus; assembly: GCA_024533555.2. Lineage (NCBI taxonomy): Eukaryota > Metazoa > Arthropoda > Insecta > Diptera > Culicidae > Aedes > Aedes koreicus. The sequence goes on along the minus strand of JAHHFK020001986.1, from coordinate 116,824 downwards.
CTCAGAGGTAGGCGTTTTGAATCGATTGATGCGATAAAAAAGAATTCGCTGGAAGAACTGAAAGCCATACATTCATCGGCCTATAAAAAATGTATGGATGATTGGATAAAGCGCTGGCATATGTGTGTTGCCTCTAATGGCGAGTACTTTGAAGGCGATAATAAAGATATCAATTAAAAATTGAAATAAATGCGTTTTTTTTTTCAAATTACCGGAACTTTTTGATCACAAGGTACGTGTGCTTTAATACCTAAGTCAGCATCAGCTTTTTGTTCAGATATGTTTTGTTTTGATCTGCTTTTTTTGTTTTAACTATTCTGGTTGCCACCTGTCCATGATCAGTGTGATTGATATTTTATTTTAGGAAAGAACTTTTAAATTATTTTTGAAGACAAGCCAAACCTGTGAAATTTATAAGCGATTTCATCGACACACATTGAAATAAATGTTTGGATCAATACCTCTGATCAAAAGCTACAATATTATATCTGAATGTGCTGAATTATTTAAATCATTTAGATCAGCTGTTTCAGAATACCATATGTTTTATTCATTCAGTCAAGGCGAAAATGTAATTACAGTGCATTTTCGGTTTAAACATAATACGTAGGTGACGTTGTGCAACAACATGGAGTTTAAGGCCTTTAACAAGGTTTCGACAATTATCTACAATGTGCACATGGAAAGGTAAATCAATTGGGAAGTCATAAAAGCAATAAAAAAAACATTTTGTTAAAACCCGTTAAAGAAAAAAGGCCAGTGTGCAAGTTGTGCTTAATAAACCAAGAACCGGGTCACAAACCTGTATCTTCATTTTTATTTCAATCTTGATTTTTATTTTCACCAGTCCCTTTAAATTGCGATACGTACACTTCTCTGCATCACAATATTCTCTGACTCTCGTTCGTTTTGTAAGTCAATGGTTTCTTCAAATCATTCTGAAATGGAACTAATTCTGTTTTTATAACTGCGTTTCATAACAGTCTGTTCCACATTTTTTGGCACTCATCGTAATCCTCTAACTAGGTGAACCTCGTTGAGTAAATTTACGACTAACTTAAGCTTCATTTAATAACGATAGAATAATTTAGTTGATTGTTGTTTGTCTCCGTTCAAGGTGATTGAAAGATGCTCATAAACAAACTCATTTTTGCACCACGGTGCTTTAAAAGTATCAGTAGGCTAAAACATTCCAGAGAAACTAAAAGGCAAATTATTTCCTGACCAATAAGTCTATTTCAATGGCCCTTCCTACAATATTTGAAGCACCCACAAACCAACGAGATTTTAGCGTGTTTACTATCGCCGTTTAGTCGTTGCGTGCATCATTTAGCAGCTTCAACAAAACGCAGCGACTGAAAAGGCATCAAAATTGCTCCCCAAACTGACAGGTTTCACAGGTAGGTGTGAAATCCAACGTTCTCTATCAAAACACATATTTTTATGAGAACGCATTGTCCCTCTTTAACCAAATCTTCCTCTCCTCTCACTCACAGCAAACGGATTTCACGTCGATGGAACTGCTTATGCTATGATGTGATCTACAAATTGGCCCAGTTATTGACCTTTTCGAAGAAGCGGAAATGCTGCTCGGAAAGGAAATGCATCATCAATAGGAACAGGTGGTAGTTGAAAGGGGCGATGTCTGGAGAATGCGGCGGGTGGGAGAGGACGTCCTATTGCGATGTTTCCAGGTCGGTTTCAACGACCCGAACAGCATGTGGTCGAGCAAGGTGCTGCGTAAAGAACATAATAAATAACGCGGAGCAGGTTCCACCAAATACTCAGAATGAGCTTCGAACCAAAATTGATCAGTTTTGCTGGCACGGCGTGATTATCACCATCTTCATTTGCAATCCTTCCTTTTTTGCCGGTGGAGCATCTTCACGCACACTATAAGACACCGTTCTGCGAGTTCTTATTGTGTTTGCGTCTACCCTGAAATCAAGTTTTAACAATCATGAGATAAGCATCGGATGCAGCTTTCACGTAGGCAATAGCTTGCTGAAAACTGCACACATTAGGTTTATTTTATTGAACCCAATTTTGTGTTATTTGTGTACATAACCAAATACATGGTACTGGAAATATATGATAAGTTTTTTACTAATGCCGAAGAAATTGTGTCTTGTTTACCCCCTGAAGTAAAAGTACATATATATGGTGACTTTAACCAACGCAATGTTGATTTTTTGCTGACATTGATAATGAAAGCATCCTACTTCCAATAATTGGGGAAAATGACACGCATAATTTCAGATTTGACAAAATTGCTGATTTAGGACTTTACCAAATAAACCATGTGGAAAATCAACAGAACTATTATTTTGACTTTCTGTTGACAAATATTTTCGATGACTTCTGTGTTAGTGAATCATTGACTCCAATATGGAGAAATGAAGTGTTTCACACGGCAATAGAGTATTCTCTTTTTGTACAAGGAAATGAGACGCCTGATTGCGGACTCGAGGAAGTTCTTGAGTATAAATCAGCTAATTATGCTAACATAAAAAGCAAACTAAACTTAATTGATTGGCAAACAGTATTTAGGATTCAAGATAATGTTGAAAGTGCAACTGAAGTGTTCTACACTAAGTTGTTTGCAATTATCCAGGAAGAAGTATCAGTTAAAAGACGTATACGAAGAGTATTTTCAAAGGATTCAGTTTGGTTCAATAAACAAATTAAAAATTAAAAAACCCGTTAGCAAAACGCGCATTAAATTCACAAAAAACATAACAGTTCCGTTAATTTAGAAAGTTATTTGAACATTTGTGATGAACTTAGTTTGGCTATGAATATTGCATTTCAGGAGTATAATTCAAAAATTGAACGTGAAATTAAATCTTGTCCAAAAAACTGTTTTAATTCCGTGAATACCAAATAAAAATCTTCCATCCCGTATGTATGTTGACAATAGTCAAAGTAATAATACAGAAGAAGTATGCAATTTATTTGCCAAGTTTTTTCAAGAAACATACACAACATACTCAAAGCAGATCGTGATCGGCAATACTTTGGGTTGTATCCTAAATATTCCAGTTATATAAGCGTGAATCAAATCTATGTGCATGAAATCTTGGAAGGGTTAAAACATTCAGATGCATCCAAAGGCTCGGAACCTGATGGAGTTTCTCCTTTGTTTACGAAGACTTTAGCAGCTAAGCTTACTTCTCCATTGTTTTGGCTTTTTAATATGTCACTGGAATCCGGAGACTTTCCAAAATTATGAAAGAGCTCATTTCTAGTGCCTATTTTTTAGTCTGGTAAAAATCTAATATTCGTAATTATCGGGGTATAGCCCTGATCTCTTGCATTCCAAAACTGTTTGAGGCAATTGTGAATGAAAAATTATTTAACCAAATCAAATATAGAATAACTTCTAATCAGCATGGATTTTTAGAATGTCGTTCGACAACCACAAATTCGTTAATTATTCTCTGGAAGCAATGGATAGCGGAAACCATGTAGAGGTTTTGTACACAGGTTTTAGTAAAGCATTTTACCGTATCGATATACCTATGCTTATATTTAAATTGCAAAAAAATGGGAATTCAGCCCAAACTCCTCAAATGGCCTAATTCATACCTAACCAACCGTGATCAAGTTGTAAGATTTAAAGGAAACCAATCAATTAATGCCACTTCAGGAGTCCCACAAGGCTCTCATCTAGGACCACTTTTATTCATTCTATTTGTAAATGAATTTTTTTTTATTAATAAGAAAATTTTTTTTTTTTTTCCCCACACAAAAAAAAATATTAAATAAAAAAAAAAAAAAAAAGAACACCACAACAAAAAAAAAAATGATATTTTGTAGCTTTATTTACGAAAAAAAACAACACACCAAAAAAAAAAAAAAAAAAAAAAAAAAAACCACCAACAAAAAAACAAAAAAACCAAATAAAAAAAAAATATTTAACAATAAAAGAGTGAGGGAAAGGTAAGGGATTTAGGTGTTGTTTTAGACTCTAAACTTACGTTCATTGACCATTATAACACAACTAGCTGAACCCAGTGCGTGCGCTGCTACGCTTGCAACTAAATGAAGGAAAATTTAATATAACTGGCACGTTTATGGTTTTTTTTTTTTTTTTCAAAATGAGTTTTTTTTTTCTTGAATAAGCAGGGGTTCAAACTTCTATCAAAACATGTTTCTTACCAGAGAAATACACGTGTTTAAGTAACCTGGATGGTTCTCATTTTTTGGTAGAAATTTGCGTTTTATTTGTATGGGAGCCCTCCCTTCAAGAGGGGGTGGTTTCTCAAACCACCATACAATCAAAACCCCCCACATGCCAAATTTGGTTCCATTTGCTTGATTTGTTCTCGAGTTATGCAGAAATTCGTGTTTCGTTTGTATGAGAGACCCCTCTTTCAGTGAACGGAGGAGTCTCCAATCACAATAGAAATATTTCTTGCCTTCGAAAACCTTCACATGCCAAATTTGGTTCCATTAACTTGATAAGTTCTCGAGTTATTCAGAAATTAGTGTTGCATTTGTATGGAAACCCCCCTCCCTCTCCCTTTCAGATGGCGGAGGAGTCTCAAACTTTCATAGAAACATTTCTCTCCTCCAGAAACCTCCACTTGCCAAATTCGGTTCCATATGCTTGATTAATTCTCGAGTTATGCACAAATTTGTGTTTCATTAGTATAAGAGCCCCCCTCTAACAGAGGGCGGAGGGGTCTCGAGTTACCTTAGAAACATTTCTTGCCTTCAAAAACCTCTACATGTCAAATTTGGTTCCATTTACTTGATTAATTCTAGAGTTCTGCAGAAACTTGTGTTTCATTTGTATGGGAGCCCGCCCCCCCCCCCTCCAGAGAGAGAGGAGGGGTCTCAAACTACTGTAGAAACATTTATTGCCTTTAAAATCCCCGCAAGCCAAATTTGGTTCCATTTGCTTTATTAGATCTAGAGTTATGAAGAAATTTCAGTTTCATTTGTATGACAGCACCCCTTCTAGGAGAGGGGAGGGGTCTCAAACCACCATAAAAACATTTTTCGCCACCAGAAAACCCCACATGCCAAATTTGGTTCCATTTGCTTGATTAGTTCTTGAGATATGCAGAAACTTTTGTTTCATTTGTATGGGAGCCTCCCTTTCTAGAAAAGGAAGGGGTCTCAAACTAGCATAGAAACATTTCTTGCTTCTAAAAACTTCTGCATGCTAAATTTGGGTTCCTTTGCATGATCAGTTCTCGAGTTATGCCGAAATTTGTGTTTCATTTATATGCGAGCCACCCTTTTCAGAGGAGGGAGGGGTCTCTTACTGTCTTAAGAACCTTCCCCGGCCCCAAAAAACCCTGCTCTAAGAAAGCTAGGATGGACTGTATTTCCTTTACCATCTTATATGGCTCGATGTATGCTTACTTATTAGTATTTAAACATTAAAAGAGCGTCGTGAATTTGCTATGGCGTCATATATCAATAATATAGTCTCACACAGAATTGATTCAATGGAAACTATATCAAAACAAGGCATTTAAGACATCGACAGTTATTTGCAACAAATTATCATCGCACAAACTATGCAAAATATGGGCCGATTAATCAAATGATGGCTAATTACAATAACCATTGCAATAGTATAGATTTTACAATGTCGAAAGAAAAATAAGACAATACTTCCGCGCGTGCTACGTTTAAATTAAGATAAGTACTTATTGTAATTAAATTGGTCTACAACTGATTGACGACGACAAATAAATAAATAGATGAGAATACATAATAATGATAAAAATCCGGCGAATGTGTGTTGAATTCCTGTTCTGGCTAGGTAGATCTTTTGGATTTGATTACTCTACGTGTTAGTACATTAAAAACGAAAAAATGCAACACCTGCTTTTTATATATCTTTTTATTGCCTGGGTAAAATTGATGAAATTTTGGGTAAAACTAGTATGTATAGTGTAATGTTTACATGTGCAAAATTTGTGCAAAGTGGTTATCTAGATGGGTTTCAAGCAAGACGTCCATCGACAAAAAATTATGGGTGTGGTCGTGAAAAGTCTAGGCCAGTCCCACAGGTGGATGTCCCGTGTCTTAAAATCGTCCAAGGAGATCCTGACGACCCAGCAGCGAGCTGGCAGCGGAAGAAAAGGGAGGGATTACTTCAAGCGTAATCCGAACCACTCTATTCGGGACGTGGCCAAGAAGGTCAATTCTTCCGTCTGGTTTGTCCAGCATACAATAAAGCGGACCGGATTTCATGTCTTCAAGGTAAGGAAGGTGCCTAACCAAACCGATAAACAGAACACGGTGGCCAAATCCCGCGCCAGGAAGCTGTACCGCGAGTGGTTGGTGCAGCCGAAATGCATTGTAATGGACGATGAGACGAACATTAAAGCGGAAGTCAAGCAGATCCCCGACCAGAAGTTTTTCGTCGGCAAGTCCCGCCTGGATGGTCTGGAGAAGCTCCGGAAGAAGAAGATATTTGCAAAAAAGTACTTAATGTGGCAGGTGATTTGTGGGTGCGGCAAATTCAGCAGCCTGTCGTACACTAACGAAACTTTCAACACTTTCTCATCATATCTTACGTTCTAGCAAAATTACTGTCCACTCCTAGGGCCTCATGGTGATTACTCCGCGTATGGAGAATACAACAGTAACAATAATAGTAAATTCAGCAAGCCGTACATAACGACCGGCACAATCAACGGCCAAATATATAAAGAAGAATGCTTTCAGAAGCACCTGCTGCCCTTTCTCCGGTCTCACGAAGATGACACTCTGCTTTGACTGGATCTGGCATCGTGCTTTTACGTGAAATCGGTGATGGAGTGGTACGAAACCAACGATGTTGGTTTTGTGCCGAAGGAGACAAATCCGCCAAACTCACCAAAACATTGCCCAATAGAAAAATTCTGGGCGATTATGGAGGTCAAGCTCCGGAAAACACTCTTCAAACTCTTCAAAAACGAAAAGGGTTTTAAGAAAGAGTGGATGAAAGTGTGTAGGAAGATGGCGCAAGTGTTGCTCAGGATTTGATGGGTTGCGTTAAGTCCAAGGTGCGGGCATTTAGCCTAGGAGAGGAGGTTAAAAGGAGGTTGAATGAACCAACTTTGCAAACACATAGCTTATATGTGTTTATTTCTTCACTGAAAGTTTTCAAAATATCCGATTTAAATGAATTTTTGGTGGTCATCTTTGTCTGTTGCCTTTTTTTCGAGTACAATCTTTAGAACACCAATTGTTATTTGAGTTTTATTCTAATCTCATGATTATGGTGAACGGTATTTCAGTATGGTATATGTAGCTTGACTAAGCCTAATTTAGATCGTAACTCATAAAGCAATTGAGCTGGAAACAATATTCAACTAGTTATACATTTGCTTAGATAAGCTCGATAAAACGTTTGTTCCCGAAACTTACTTCTTGCAGACAAAAAATGCCGATGGATGTGGATGTAATGTTAGTCTATGAGAACCCTGGGTCTATTTGTGTATGTAAATTTGTCTCATCACTTCTTCAAAAAACTTAAATAATTTTGATCTGCTCATTAAAAAAGACATTATAATTCCTAATATATAGATTTTATTGCTTCGGTTTTGGTTTGGATACGCCATTTGAAAAATAACAACCACTTTTTCATACATAACCATAGAAAATCTAACCAGTACTAATGTTTTACTATCTAATAAATTCATGACGCCAACGTGGGAAACATAAGAAATAATATGTTCTTAAAATTAGGTCCACGGTTTTCTTGTGAGATAATTGTTTGTATGTGAACAGTTCATTTATGTACAACGTGTGACATACATCTAGGATGAAATACTGGGCACATCGACTCAATTTAGCAAAATTTAGGGCATTTGAAGATCGTGGAGATTGAAAACATTAACCAGTGCATCCATGTTGACTTTAAAGTTAAAGAAATCGAAAGTATCTCAGAAGTGTTTAACTATAAATTAACGAATAAAATCTCAAATGTTTGGGAATAAACAGATCATTATAGTTCCAACAGGATTTTTTCGATTTTTATTGCATTTATGACATATTTGGTAGATTAGTTGAACAAAGGAACTAGGTTGATAATATATCCCGTTTCCCCAGAAGAAATAATAACCAGTGTTGTAAACTGTAATTTTGACACAAGTGGATTTATTTTCCGATAACTTCTTTCAGAAGCTGAATTTCTGAAAATGATGTATAATGAAATTGTAGCTCTCGACTTATTGTACAACTTTTTAAAGTATCGAGTTGCCCTCACTGTAATGTGAAAAGTTTTATATTCAATGTAATATTCAAGTGTTATTCAATGGTGAACATCATTCATACATCATTCTCACGCTATAGATGTTCAAGTTATAGCAATATATTGTAATACACATTTATGGAATCAATCAAACACAACGATTTCATGACAAATGATATTTTGATAATCAGCTCCTGAAATGAGTTATTGGCAAATGAGTCGCATTTACTTGAAGTGACTATTTACAGCTTTGATGATTCATTGAATTTAAAATTATGGTTTAAGTAAAGAGACCATTCTGAAAACCCTTGGACTTATTTGACTAACTTTCAACCCCTCCCCTTTATGCTTTATCGAGGTCTTTAACCTTGTGCACAGTGATCCCAAGGCGGAAAAAAGTCGTAAAATCAACGTCCTCATTTTACAATATATATATATATTTTTGTAATTTTGTACACTATTTGAAATTCATTTTTTCAAAATTTAATGGAGATTAGATGAAATTTGTTTTCTCTACAATTTTTCAAAGTATGAGTCTTACATGGTCGGGGGTTTTTACTCGCATATAAAATGTATGGAGAATTGAAAAAAAAAAAACTTCAACCTAGTTTTCAAATGTGAGCACACACGTACTCATGCACCACAATAGACTTATTTTGATGATTTTTTTACTAGCTTTCAGAAAACCTGGTTTTCATCTTGCGCAAACTTGCGCAAATACGGTTCCGGGAGGCCAGAGTCCTCGAATGTCTGGGAAACCCGTAAAATTGGTAAATACTTAAATCTCGTACTAGATTACCACGATTTTACCCTTCTTAAAAAGAATTGTATATATACATATCTTGGAACCCGAATTCTGATCTAAGGCCTGGAGGAACGCATGTTATATACAACGAACTCAGCTCCTTGAACTGAATACATGTATGTGTGTGTATGAGTGGAACAAAATTTCAGTTTCCCAAGCAACTACTGAACTGATTTGAATGAAAAACTACTTAATGAAAGGTACTGCGGTCTCGCTTTTCAATTTTATTGGAATCGGTTCAATGGTTCTGGAGACACTCTCGAGGAAGTGGCCAATTTCTGACTTAGATCAAAACCATCATTCGACACCTCAAACTACATGAGAATTCATAAATAAGTCCAATGGTGATTATATCAATTTTAGTTCAAAATCAAAAAGTTTCTAGGACCACAATCACCACATCCAGGTTCGAATTCCTAGTACTCCGAGGAAGTGTAAAAGGGTAGGTGGATAAATTTAGGTTTTTATTTTCATATAAATGTACATGTAACGTGAGAACGAACTCACTGTAGTAACCCATTTGTGATTTAGACTGGCCACTGCATGGTTTTACGGATTATCCGGAATATTGTCCGAAATATCTGAAGAATTGTGCATCACTTTCGTTCTAGAGTGACACGATTTTTACAAAGACAGTGACAATTTTCTACAAAGAAAAAAAATGGATTGCATGGAAAACCGACAGCAGATTCAAGGTCCCTTAAGATGAAACGATCCTGCGTCCTGGCTTCTTGGAAAGATGCACTGCCACTTTCCATTTTGGAAGTGATATATCTCAGTTATTGTTGTCATTTCATACGTTAAATTTATTTCACCAAGTTTGCTGCGTCGCAGAAAGCATGCTGATGAAGTTTTGTTATTGTTTATCTTCCAGAAACTGACAATTAAAATCCAAAAAATACGATCTTGACTAAATGAATCCAATGGCATATAACACTCGGTGCACTGGTCCTAAGATCAAAAGTCGATTTCCCAACGATTTGAATAACCTTCTTTTGCGAGAGGTGTAAAAAGTATGAATACACATATTGGAATAAATCATGACAATCATTATCATGACTTAACGTAAAATGGTATGGAATTACTGAATTTTCAAATGTTACGGATGTTCCGAAACTTCCCGAAGACCATGCGAAAAATGCCACTCAGAGCCATAAATTGTTCTCCACATCGCTTTACTTCTTATATTTGATGTATACATAGTTTTGAAAAAAAAATCGTGAGATCGAAGTGTGCCTTGTTCGATGATGGCAGCAAATATTTTTTCTCCCGTCAAAGCTTCAAATTTACTTCCGATTTTTCGTGTTTTGAGTTGTTTATAACATTTCGGTGGCCGAGTTCTCAACGTGTTGATTAGTCAAATCGTTACACCTCCGGGTGAATGAGAAGTTCGAAAAAATGATCCGGATCGTAGGCGGATGTCAGGCGAGCTGAAATTGGTGATCGATACGCAACAGAAGTTTTGGAGAAATAGTGTGTGTGTGTATAGCTTCCGGGAGCAGTTCGCAGGACGAATTGGGTGAGGCATTTCCATTTTCAGATGTTTTATTTTCAGAGAGTAGTTTACTTGCTGGCTCTTTAACTATGAACCGTACAAAGCTAGGACATGAATTAATTAATGCTAGAGCGCCATACGACGATGGGCATTCTCAGACATTCTTCTCTTTTCAGAGAGCGAGTAATGGCGCTATAACCATAAGCCGTATAGGGCTAGGACTAAAGTTAAAGCTTAAGTCTCAACCGTTTGAAGAGAATTGGAGCATCACATAACGTTCTTAGACTACATGTTCCCAACGACCATTACTAAATTAATATTTGTTCTGTACACCAAACAGGGCAGTCTATTTAACTATTCCCTCCGACTATTCATTTCCCGTTTTCTTTGATATCTACTGAAGGCTACGTGGGTTTCCCGTGTCTTCTCAAGGTAGATACCAAATTCTTCCTATCTCCAACGGTTGCATGGACGTGGCCAGGTGAGCAATCGAGGAGTGTCTTTGTGAAGATTATTGCGTGACGAAACTGGTTTCGTTTCATGGTGACATGCAATATCTGCAACGAATTATTCCTCATCGTAGCTCCATCCACGAGGTGTGCAAACGTCAATGCTAATGCTAATGCTAATGCTAATACATAGTTTTGAAAAAAAAAATCGTTTTGCTTTAGGACAAGACCAATGAATTTCTTATTTTATTGGATGTTCCGGATATTCCAGGAAACCATAAAGAGCAAAAACGACAGTTAAGATAGCACATTTGAAATCAGTGGCCCAAAATTACTTGGACATACGTAATTAAGCTGTGCGAAATCAATTTTTAAACTTTTCTTTTGAATTCCACAATTCCAACAATAATGTTCTGCCATTGTTTTTTAGCATTAGCAGCCATATAAATTTGTTATGAATATCGAGATTTTCAGCTTAAAGCTGGTTGATCTCCCGTCGTAGTGACTGAAATATCTCGTTTGGGTATTTTTATAACTTGTCAAAATTTGTCACTTTACTCTATCCCATTTATTTTACAAAATTTTAAGTTTGCTCTAAAACGAGTTCGGGCTAATAACGGCATGTTAATCGAGGATCAATGTTTTTAAAGGAAAATATGAGAGCAATGAAACCGCTAAACTGCTCCCTAAGACTTAATCGAACATAATATAATTCACTTGAAACAGAGTTTTGCATTTGTATCACCCGCACAGCCATAAACAAAACAATGTTAATCAAAATTCTTCGCATTTTTTTGCATCACAACTCAAAAAAGCGCTTTCGTCATTAACGGTTCTACCAAAATGCAAATACAAGTATAATCAGCTATTATAGCACCAGAAAGCTTTCTAATGCTCTTAAAGTCTAAGCCAGCATGCATTTTCCTTAGAAACCATTTAAAAATATGAATTACGACTCTTCCGAAGATGAGCCAAGAACATCTCAATAATACTCACGGATAATAAAACTTAAGTCGACACGGCGCCCCATTTTGAACATTAATTATTCATTGACATCCACCGTCCCAGAACTTTGTTTTCCACTAAATCCACTGATTGCCGTTAATGGCTTTTCCTGTGCTACCTGCCGTTGCTTCGTCGTCTTGTTATTCTTCGTCAGGCCTTAAACCGACCAGTCACAAACGTAGTTTCGTAGTCGTACTAGATAGTCACACCATTTAATTCCTGGTTGTCCGATTGAACAAATGCACCAATCTTGCTCTCTCATCAGTGTTTGTCAACAATCTTTAATCAGGTAGGTTGAAGTGTTTATTGCTCTCACTGAATGAAAAGAAAAAAAGGAGGGAATTTCTAACACGTCTCACTCGAGTGATTCGTTTATTTTTTTCGTTCGAATGGGAACCGTTTTAACACCACCACAAATTATTTCCACGGCCCACCCAACGTCTAGAACTTGACTCGACAAAAGAAATGGAAAGTAAGCTGAGGGAAAATTGCACTATGAACACCGTAAACTGAAATTAATTATTTGATTAACACTTTTTAACGACAAATGATGAACATGAGCGTTTAAACGAAGTTGATGGTCTGTTCTTGATTTGAAATTGTAATCGAAATTGGTTTTTTCCCAGTTGCACCGTTCGTGGTTGGCTTGTCAAATCTTCAAACAATTGAGGGGAAGGCTCCTCAAAGTGGTCATTTTCCGGACGGTTAAGTCCCGCTGCACGTCTCTTGCTCTTCTTTGCTGTGACGCTACAACAAGCATTTATCTCATATTAACAGTTGTTTCCGTCAAGCATCACACACACAGACCGTTTGTCTTGCCGAAAAATAAACGGCACTTTTTCACACATCACATTGTACATCGCTCATTCATTTGCAATTCAACAGCTCACGAAAATGAGCCTCGCTCAAACAAAACGACGAGTTTCTGCCAAAGGAAAATTGAAAATTCCAAACTCCGCCTTGGACCTACAACTCTTAACCGAGCATGTAGTGTAAACGAACGTTCAAATGAAAAAAAAAATCAACTAAAAAAAAACTGTTTGAACTAATTAAATCACTGGAGCAGTGAGTAGAAATCAAGTTTGATCGGAAAACAAGAAAGTAAAAAGAGATTTCCAAGGGGCACACTGACATATACACACACTTTCCGATGAAGAAACGCGTCGTTTTGCGGGGAAAATCGCGCACTTTTCTTGCTTAGAGAGGCCCAAAGAAAAAAAAAAAAGTAAACACATATAAACAAAACTAGTTGCACCGAACCGGGAGCAGGTTGTACCTGCTTTCTTCGAGACCGCTTAATAACTTATAAAAACTGAATCGAAACTCGAGAGCATGCAGAGTAGGCAGCGCGGTAAAAAAAAAACTATGCTAAGCCATTCGTTCCACCTCCTTTCGATTCGAGCGACGAGCAAGAAGCATGTGTACACACTGCACACGATTATCCGTCCATCCACCATGCGTCGATATCAGCGTCTAATTTCACCGACGACGATCGAGAGTGGGTACAACAAGTGCAGCAAGAACTACAACGACGCCGACGATGACGACGCTCGAGCAATCAAAGCGTGACTTACGCGACTGCGACTCGAAAGAAAGCCTATAAACAGCGTATCGAAGATCTTTTCTTCGGCTTCGGCGCGCGCAACTATCAACAACAACACTGAGCCTGGATCCTACAACCGTACGCTTTCGAAGTTCAAGTTTAACTGATGCCGCAGTTGAGTTGCTTTCTTTCCGTCGTTGCATCGTTGGGGTCCATTGCTGTAGACCGCGCGGAATGTTTGTGTGTGTATGCACGAGAGGTGATGGGAGAAGAGATGATCGCATGCACCACTGTTGCTGTTCATGAGCAGCCTCGTGCCAGCAGCAGGGCTAGGAGAAATGAGTCCGAGCACTAATGAGCTCGGTAATGAGTCTCGCGCGCGCAAGTGAATTCAACAGGGGGTAAGGTTGGTCTGTAAGAATTTGGGAGACATGTGATTGATTGATATTGCAAGTGGTTGATGATCGCATTCTGTCAAGAGGTCAATTAACACTTGCACCACTTGTATGGTTTCAAATTTTGAGGAATCTCCAAAAACCAATAATGATGGGATGCCGTTTTATTAGCTAGGTCATGAAACAATTAATGGACTAGAAATAATTACAGCAGAACTGGCATTAATGGGCATGTTTTCGAATTCACGCCTATTTATTGGCGTCTTGTAATTCCTGTTGATGGTGTGCCAAATTAAAAAATTGCGATTAACCTGTACTACAAGTCCTTTGATCGATTAAACAATTTTAAAATGTTTTACTTTCCATCCATTCCAGGATTGTATGTTACTAAAATATTTTTTTTAATAACTCAAATCGTCTTCTCTTATTAGAAATGGAATTTCGTCGACGTACTGCGGTACACAAAAGACTCGTAAATCACATAGTCCATGACTGCATTTTGACAGTTTGCAGTTTGCGGAGGGTCCGCATGTCATTTTTCACATGAACCAATACCTTTGCAAGCGTATTAGTAGGACAATTGTGATTGGAAAACTAGGGAAACTTAAATTTATACATCATTAGATAACTTTTTAAAAAACTATTAAAAAAACAATCAAACTATCACTAGTAAACGTGAGCAAATTCCTTTAAATTCCACTAGAAAAAGCTAATCCTTTGACAGTTTGGCCTATTTCGCCTGCGACTTACAATTTCGATGATTATTGCCCGTTATGCGCCTCTTCTTCGAATACCTTTCGGTTCATTCTCGAGAACCCTTTAAATCGGGTTGTAGTCCAACATCCTTAACCCCTTGTAGCACACATGTTGCCATTAAGTTGAGAAAACATAAATGTGCCTTGGTTAGTCATAATTAAGTTGCTGCAACTAATTATGATCGTGATGTGCTATTTGGGACACGTGCCTAGCCTATTGTAGCTTTACCGAATGTTGCGGTATGCACGATGGGAGATTCTACCTGCAACTTATTCAATTTTTGGTCGTTCGCCTCCTCCACGTTCCGTCTTCCATTTGCACTCCACCGTAGATTTCGTTCAAAGAAACGTTGATTTTCCAACGAAAATAGTCCATATTTCGTGGCCGTAGAGGACTTTCAGTCGAATCAGTGTTTTACAGACATCGTAGAGCAGGGAACTCTGTTCGATCATAGCGCCCTTCTGAGTCTAAAGTAGGAACATTTTCAGCTATATTCGTTATATCTCTCTGCTGGTGTCATTGTCGGTGGTCACCAATGAGCCAAACCATTTTTAAATGTGATGTAATTCGTCTTTGACAGAAATCGAGGAGCCTAAACAATGATTTCATGTAAAATTTTGTTGGATCAAAGTCATTTTCTTGTTCACTTGGTCCAACGATCTTCCAATTTTGTTGTCCCATCACGGAAGTGACTTTCTGGAAGGCCTGCAAAATACTTCTCGACGACGGCAGTAGCCTCTTCGTTTGATATTAAAAATGCTATCCACGAAGGAATTTTTTGAAGTGTGAGAACAGCTAGAAGTCAGAAGGAGCTAAACCTGGTGAATATGCTGGATGCTATAACAATTCGTACCCCTATTCATTGATTTTCACGATGGTGTTTTGATCTGTGTGAGCAGGTGCGTTGTCTTGATGAAAAATGATTTTTTCTTCTGCAAACCGGATCTTTTTTCACAAATTGTTTCATCCAACTGGCCCAAAAGGTCACAATAATCTAGGTCTGATAATCTATCAATAAAACTCCTTTTACATCCCATAAAACCTGACGCTAACACCTTCTTGGCTGATTTCTGGACACGAATTCGCTTCGGAGCCGTAATGCCTAGTTCACACCACTCCTTAACCTCTTGTTTTGATTCAAGATCATGGTGGTAGACCCAAGTCTCATCCATAGTGATGAATCGACACAGAAAATCATTTATATCCTTTCAAAATTGCTTCAAATGTTGCTAAGAAAGTCACATTCGAACGTGTTTTTGTTGCATTGTTAGCAAATGCGGCACCCGTTGTGCACACAGTTTTTTGAAACCCAAAACTTCAGACAAAATATCCCGTGTTGTTCCATGTGAGGTGCCTATGGTGTCAGCTACCACATCCACAGTCGATCGATGATCTTCCATAACCATATCCTGTATTTTCGCTTTGATTTCTGGTGTTGATGCACTTTTTGGACGTCCTGAACGTGGATCGTCTTCAACGCTTGTCCGGCCACGTTTAAACTCCAAAACCCATCGGTGAACGGTTAAAAATAAAGGAAAAGACTCCTTTGATACTTTCACTATCTTTACATGGATCTCAGTAGTCAATAAACCTTCCAAAACAAAGAATTTAATCACGATATTCGGATTTTCCTATTGTTAAAAAATACACTGACACGTCAACTTTAAATGGCTTGTAAACAAAGAATGAATTGTCAGCTCAAAATGAAATTTTGAGTACGTTCTCTTATGAAAGATGAAATATTAAAATGGCGTAGAAATTTTGGTTTTTCTACTGGTTTTTTGTCGCTTTCAAAACTTTTTGACTAACCTAGTATTGTACTAACTGCAAAAGACTGGGGCATTCGGCCAGTCATTGCAGCAACAAGTTTAGGTGCGGCAAGTGTGGTGAAAACCACACTGAGGATTTTCGCACACAAGCTGTGCAGATATGTATTTATTGTGGTGAAAATCCTCACCCTTTGCAGGAGTGCCCAAGGTACACAAGGCAATCCGATATTGTGCAGCGTTCCATAATTGAACGCTCCAGGCAGACTTATGCAAAAATGCTTAAGTCTGCAATAGCCATTCAAGATGAAAACCAATTGTCGATATTTTCAGCTGATGAATCGGACTCTGACTTATCTGATGAAGGTGATTCTACGGTGGTACACGCACCCCGAACCTCAAAAAAGAAATGTTCCTCTCCGAAAATGCACCGTAAGATAACAAAAGTCACCTCCAAAAGATTGCAAAATTTTCAGGCAAATGGGGATGACATTGTAAAACCAAGGGTTCCTATTGCACCAACTCCGGGATGAAGTAAAGACTTTCCTCCATTGGTCAAAAACGAAAAACAATAATATAAATGCTTCTTCTCAACCTTTCCAAAAGGAACCCAAGTCCAGTCGAGGATTGATAGCTTCATCGAACATTGTGGCATTCTTCTTAGACATGTTCAATATACAAGACCCTCTTAGAAGCTTAGTTTCTGCCTTGTTTCCGACATTGGATTCATACCTTTAACAATTGACTGTCTCATGACCCCCATGGCCTCTCTTATCTTTCGATGGATAATTCATCGAACCTGGTTGGAGATATGATTACTGTACTACAGTGGAACTGCCGTAGTCTGGTGCCTAAACTAGACTCGTTCAAATTTTTAGTTCGCAACTCCGATTGTGACATATTTGCTCTTTTTGAAACATGGCTTTCTTCAGAAAATGAACTCAACTTCCACAATTCTAACATTATACGCCTGGATAGAGACGATTCTTATGGGGGAGTGCTTTTAGGGATCAAAAAGTGCTACCCTTTCTACAAAATATCACTTCCGGGCTCTGCCAAGTAACTGCAAAGTAAAAGGAGGCGTTTTATCGCCTCTTTTTTGGTCGTTAGTGGTAGATAGGCTACTGGCAAATTAAGAATCACAAGGATGTGAAGTTATAGAGTTTGATGATCGTTATTAGTGCTCGAGGAAAATATGATAGTGTCATTAATGAAAGGATGCAGTATGCTTTAAAGTATCCGATTGAATGGTGCAAGGATGAAGGGTTGGGTACCCAGGTAACCAATAAGCAGTTCCAAAGCGTCTTTACGGCAGCCTATCAAGCAATTAAGTCGCCTTAAATGCAACATAAATGCCACTTTTGGCGTAATATACGGCTGCTTTACTGCAATGCTATGATAATGCTTCATTAATGCTATTTCGCATTCGAAATGCTTAGTACAGGCATCAAGCATTTAAATAGCATTTGAAATGCAACTTTACAACAGATAGCATTCAAAATGCAGATATAATGCTAATATAATGCTTGTAACATCTAAAATGCAGATTTAGGGTTGATTGACTGCATATGCTAATGCTTATTGGTTACCTGGGTATAAATCCCCA
The DNA here is from genome assembly GCA_024533555.2 of Aedes koreicus. Classification (NCBI taxonomy): domain Eukaryota; kingdom Metazoa; phylum Arthropoda; class Insecta; order Diptera; family Culicidae; genus Aedes; species Aedes koreicus. The sequence goes on along the minus strand of JAHHFK020001986.1, from coordinate 98,801 downwards.
AAAAACATACTTACCCAGGTAATTATTAAACATTAGCATATGCAGTAAGTCAACCCTAAATCTGCATTTAAGATGCAACAAATATTATATTACCATTATATCAGCATTTTGAATGCTATCTGTTGTAAAGTTGCATTTAAAATGCTATATAAAAGCTTGTAGCCTGTAATAAGCATTTCGAATGCAAAATAGCATTAATGAAGCATTATCACAGCATTGTAGTAAAGCAGCCGTATATTGGACCAAAAGTGGCATTTATGTTGCATTTAAGGCGACTTAATTGCTTGATAGGCTGCCGTAAATACACTTTGGAAATGCTTATTGGTTACCTGGGTAGTTCCATTAACCAAAACAAGAAATATCAAAACACACGGCCTTCACATCAAATTCATTTGTGGTCTAGTATTTGGGTGTTATTTTGGATTGCAAACTAAATTGGAATTCACACTTAGATCATAGATAAAGCAACAAATGCACTATATATAAATAAAAGAACTTTTAGTAATAAAGCTTGGACTCGGAAAAAATGCGACACTTCTGGGTGTAACTTTTTATCGCGTGGGTAATACTAGTTTAGAGTGTTATGCTTATGTGTGCAAAATTTTTTCGCGATCTGTCTGTAGTTTTCAAGATGCATTCGAAACAAGAAGAGCTACGCCAGCAAATCTTGGGTGCGGTGATCGATAATCCTGGTCAGTCGCACAGATGGATCGGCAAAAGGCTTGGAATCCACCATTCCACCGTGTCCCGCGATGTGAAGATGTTCCAGGAGACGAAGACCATCGAGCAGCGCGCTGGAAGCGGCCGAAAACCGAAAACGGAATACCCAGAGAAGGCGCGAAAGATAAGGCAGTACTTTAAGAATAACCCGAACCATTCCACCCGAGTCGTGGCCAAAAAGGTCAATTCGTCGAAGTGGTTCATCCAGCAGACCATGAAACGGGCTGGGCAACGTGTTTTTAAGGTCAGGAAGGCGCCAAACCGTACTGACAAGCAAAACACGGTGGCCAAATTGCGTGCGTGGAAGCTGTACCGTGAGTGGCTGGTCAAGCCAGGCTGTCTCGTCATGGACGACGAGACATATATCAAGGCGGACACCAAACAAATCCCCGGCCTCGAGTCGTTAGGTACGTCCCGCATGGAGGTTCCGGAAAAGTTCCGGAAGAGAAAGATGCACCCCTCTTTTCGCCCGGGGGCGCTTTCTCCCCCCCCCCCCCCCACCCGCCATATTTAAGGAGGGGTGCCTTCGCACGCGCTTTCCTTCCTCCTCCCTCCCTCCCCCCTTGCCCCCCTTTTTTCCCCCTCTCTCTCCTCCCCCCCCCCCCCCCCCCCCCTACGACACCCCGCACCAAAGGGGCTTAAGTGGTCCCCCGGCCGGGGGCCCCCCCCCATCCCCCCCAGCACCCCCCCCGCCCGAAAATTTTTGGGCGTAATGAAAGAAAAGTTAAAGAAAAGCGGAAACACATTCAAAGCCGATGAAGCTTTGAAGAAAAACTGGGAGAAATGTGTCGTGAACCGGGGGTAACGGCTTTACGAATCTGCCAGGTTGCTGCTCGTCTTCAACCGTTTTCCTCATCGGCGCCCGCCGCTTGAAGCGGTCGATTGCAACGACCAGCTCGGCCCTCTGCTGCTGCTCGGCGTCTATCTCTTGCTGCTCCATTTTTCTGCTGACGCTTGCTCCTCGAATGTAGTCACTAGAATGAGCTGGCGAGTGCAGATGGCTCATGTTTATAGCTGCAGAATTGTCTCTTTTTATCGTCTACCAATCACCACCAATCACGTGCATTGCAGTTTTTCCTCCCATGTCAATAGGAATCATGCGTTTCTACAGAGTGTAAGGTAGGGTTCCCAAAACGGTTTACCGATGTGCATATTATTAATTTATAAATTTTAACAACTTCCAAGTTAATTGAATATGTTTCGTGTCTTTATTTTGTTTTATTATTCTTATCTGGTATATTCTACAGTAGGGAGAAGGAGAAAACCCCCCCCCAAAGCCCCCAGCCCGTGAAAAGAAAAATACAAGGACCACCCTTGGGGGAGAAAAACAAAAAAAAAAAAATGCCAAAAAAAAAATAATAAAAAAATTTTTTATTCCCTCAAAATATGAGAGAAATCCCATTTAAAAAAAAATTTGGGGGGGATTTTTTTGTTGTTTCTTTTTTTTCTCCTCCTCCTTTTTTTTTGGGGGGGGACCCCCCCCCGACCCCCCCCGATATACACGCCACGTAAAAACCACAAAATACCCTGTGTTTTTTTTGTATGGTGGTCAAAAAATAAAGAAAAATGTGCCATTAAGAAGCGACAATAATGGCTTCATGGAAACGCAATTCAACTTTACTCGTATGTTTAATGTGATAAAACCAGACCGCACTGTGGCGGGTGGCGGGAGGACCACAAATACGTCCTTGATCTATCGTATTCTATGCTGATGGGTTGAAACAAAAGGATCAAGCAGGGGTGACAGGTCCTGGAGTTGATTTTTCAGTTTCAATGGGAAGATTGCCAACCGTCTTCCAGGCTGAAATTCAAGCAATTGTGAAATGTGTATCCCTTTGCTTAAATAGGAATTATGAACATTCACATTTATGGTTTTTCACTGATAGGTTTATCTGCATTTCAATCTTTTACATTTTCATCAAAACTAGTAAGGGAAGGTCTCCTTTTACTTCAACGGCTATAAATTAACCTTTACTGGGTTCCTGGACATTTTGGAATCGATGGCCATGAGATGCAAATGAACTAGCTAGGGCGGGATCTACTAAGCTATTTCTAGGCCCAGAGCCATTTTGCGAAGTCTCTGCATGCCCAATCAACATGGAACTCAGGAACTGTGAAAAGAAGATGGTGATTACAAATTGAAATATATCCACCATGGCCCGGCAGTCTAAAAAGTTCACTACGCCTAACATATCGAATATACAGAAGATTCTCGTTTTGTCAAAAAATGACCTGTGCACATACACAGTCCTGATTACAGGATATTGTATGGTTAAATATCATCCAAGACTAATGGATAAAGTCGGAGATGATATTCGCTTCTTTTATAATGAGAAATCCGATACATTTATTGTGCAACTGTGCAGTACTTTTTAGCACAAGAGCAACATTTTTCGATAAGAGGCTTTTAAAGCCATTTGAAATATGGTCTCTATGCCCACGTAAAGTAGAGCGTTTTGAACGACACATTATTCCTTGCTGGGATAATACCCTAAATCATGCGATGATGGTTACTTCTCATAGTAGCTTACCACCTATAAAAATAAGTTGTGTATCACAATAGATCAAAATAATAGTCGCAGTTATAATACATCCAAAAAAAAAAAAAAAAAAAACAAAACAAAAACTGCATAGAATAAGGACCTTTGCATAGCTGCAGTTTACGTTACTCCTAGAACTTCGAGTAGCCGTAGTCAACTATGGAATTTAATTTCTATTTTACCGTCCCCACTTTTGATTTTGGGGGACATGAATTCCCATGGTACTGGGTGGGGGGACCTTTACAATGACAATAAGGCAGCTATTTTTTACAATTTATGTGACGATTTCAATTTGTCAATATTGAACACTGATGAAGCGACACGCATACCTAAACCTCCTGCTCAAGAAAGCAGATTCGACCTATCTTTCTGATCAAGATCGCTTTCATTCAACTGTCTCTGGAAAATCATCAATGATCTCCATGGTAGCGATCACTTACCAATCATTATTTCAATTAAATGTGGCCCTAAACCTTCAGAACCACCTCAAGTTCCATTCGACCTCACAAGGAACATCGATTGGCAAAAATATGCAACGGCGGTGACAATCGGTACTGAATCCGTCGATACACTTCCACCATTGAAAGAATATCGACTCCTTACCGATCTGATCTACAAAAGCTCATTTGAAGCACAAAAAAGAAAAGTTCCAAATGCAACATTCAAAAGGACACCCATACAAATGAAACACAAGTTTCTGCAGAACTCTAGAACTAATCAAGTAAATGGAACCAAATTTGACATGTAGAGGTTTTTGAAGGCAAGAAGTGTTTCTAAGGTAACTCGAGACCCCTCCGCCCTCTGTTAGAGGGGGGCTCTAATACTAATGAAACACAAATTTGTGCATAACTCGAGAATTAATCAAGCATATGGAACCGAATTTGGCAAGTGGAGGTTTTTGGAGGAGAGAAATGTTTCTATGGAAGTTTGAGACTCCTCCGCCATCTGAAAGGGGGAGGGAGGGGGGTTTCCATACAAATGCAACACAAATTTCTGAATAACTCGAGAACTTATCAAGTTAATGGAACCAAATTTGGCATGTGGAGGTTTTCGAAGGCAAGAAATATTTCTATTGTGATTTGAGACTCCGCTTACTGAAAGAGGGGTCTCTCATACAAAGGAAACACGAATTTCTGCATAACTCGAAAACAAATCAAGCAAATGGAACCAAATTTGGCATGTGGGGGGTTTTGAAGGCAATGATTGTATGGTGGTTTGAGAAACCATCCCCCTCTGGAAGGGAGGGCTCCCATACAAATGAAACACAAAATTCTACCAAAAATGAGAATTATCCAGGTTAATTAAATACGTGTATTTCTCTGGTAAGAAACATGTTTTGATAAAAGTTTGAACCCCTGTTTATTCAAGAAAAAAAAACTCATTTCGAAAAAAAACCATAAACGTGCCAGTTATATTAAATGTTCCTTCATTTAGTTGCAAGCGTAGCAGCGCACGCACCGGGTTCAGCTAGTAAGCAATAAAGATAGTTGGAATTGAATGAAATTTACTAATCTTTCTTCTCATTTTCTAAAACAACTTTTCAAAGCAAAAAAACGTGGTTTATGGTGAAATTGTGTCGAGGGACTCTAACGAGAAACCTCAATGATCACCTTGTGGAGGGTGGCTCACAACATGTGTAACCGCTCATCTTCTAATGAGAGTGATGAACACTCCAACCGATAGATATTCGATTTCACGAAAAAGGTCTGTCCGGATTCTGTTCAGGCAAAACGTAATTTTCGAGAAACGTCTCCAAGTGGTGGTTCTCTGGACAGATCATTCACAATGCTGGAATTCTCTATGGCTCTTTTTTCATCAAACAACCCTCACCCGGATGCGATATGATATAATTCAATCTTCTTAAAAGTCTCCCAGATTTGCTAAAAAAAAAACGCTTACTCGACCTTTTTAATTCCTTTCTCCGAATCAACATTGTACTGCCTGAATGGAAACAGGTCAAAGTGATAGCTAATCGAAAGCCTGGTAAACCAGCGTCTGATCATAGTTCATACCATCCAATTGCTTTGCTGTCGTGCATTAGGAAATTGCTGGAGAAAATGATCCTTCGAAGGCTCGATCACTGGGTTGAATCGAATAAGTTGCTATTAAATACATCGTTTGGGTGCCGTAAGAGCAAAGGAACAAATGCTTTTCATAGACATTCAACTAGCTTTTCCACATAAAGAGCAACTGGCTTCAGTATTCCTGGAAATTAAGGGGGTTTTGATTCAGTTTCCATTGAAATCCTGTCAGATAATCTACAGAGATGTGGATTTCCCGGAATTTTAAATAATTTTGTGTACAATTTTCTGTCAGAAAAGCAAATGTACTTTTCATTTGGACAACTGACAATTTCCAAAATTAGTTACATGGGCCTGCCCCTAGGCTCATGCCTTAGCTCCTTTCTTTATAACTTTCACGTCAAAGGTAGTGACAATTGTTTAGCAGAACAATGCATGCTAAGACAACTTGCTGACGACAGTGTGGTTTCCTTGAAGGGTCCACATGCCATCCACTTGCAAGGACCATTGCAAAATTCCCTGGACAACCTATCTTCTTGGACTAGGCATATAGGGATCGAATGTTCACCGCAGAAAAATGAACTAGTAGTGTTTACTCGAAAGCAGTATCCAGCCCAATTGCAGCTTACTGTTTCGGACAGAAACAGTACCTCATCGTTATCTTTCAAATACCTTGGGATTTGGTTTGATTCAAAATGTACTTGGAATGCTCACTTAACGTATTTGAACAAACTACAGGAACATCTGTTCTGTTTATGTTGCTGAGTTGGCAGCAATTAACTTCCCATTGGGGATGATTTCCAACATGCCCGCAGACCATTACTTCATCTTCACGGACATCCTCAGTTCGATTGAGGCTAATCGGTTGATGAAGCCTAGCAGACAATCATCTTATTTCCTTTCACAACTAAGGGAACAGATGAGTGTGCTGGTCGAATGATCATATTTGATCACCTTTGTATGGGTCTCCTCACATTGCTCAATTCCAGTCAATGAGAAAGCGGACTCACTCACAAAGGGTGGTGCCCAGGAAGTCGATTTGTATGATAGACAAATTTCACATGATGATTTTTTCCATTTAGTTCGTCAGAGTATCCTTTCAAGTTGGCAAACGCATTGGGACACGGGAAACTAGGACGGCTGTTACATTCCATCATTCCAATTGTTTCATAGAGGGCGTGGTTTAAGGACCTGCACGTAAGTCGTGTTTCCGTTCGTGTGATTATGTCCAACCACTACCAGTTAGATGCACACTTCTATCAAATTAATCTCGTGGACAGTAAACATTGCCGGTGGGGAAACGGTTATGATGACATCGATTACACAGTCTGGCAATGCACGGACAATGACGCCACCAGAATACGATTTTTGAATACCCTTGAGGCCCAAGGAAGACATCCTTATGTTCCTATGAGAGATGTGTTGGGAACCCCGATCTGTGTTATATGCAATCGATTTATGTGTTTCTCCAAATGTCTAGTATAAGAGTTTAATCTGCATCTGTTTTTTTTTTTCTTTATTTATTAGTTTGTGTTTGTTTTGTTCCGACATCTGAGGAGTCTCATCGTAATCATCCAATAGTAACCACAACCAGCCAAACACAAAAAGGGAGCCCTAACCATACCGCACAACGATAATGGGCTGGGGACAACTATTTGATGAGACTACAGCATCCCATGTTCTTCTGTCCAATCCAGCCCAAAAAAATGTCACCCCTTTTAACCTCGGGTAAACCGCGAGTAAACGGCCCAAGTCATACTAACGCAAGTATTAAGTCATTCATTATATCAAAAAATAATGAATTATTGGCTCCGTAAAGCTAACGCAATTGAGTCTTCCAAATAAATGAACTAGATAAAAAAAATGTTTTATTCAATTTCATCTACCATCCCGAATGCCCGCACCTTCCTTTTCATTCCACTCATAAAACTTTGTACAACCGATTTTCCAAGTGCTTTTGTTATTTTTACCCAGATTTTCTTCAACTCTAGCTCTGTTTTAATAGTTTTGATATGTTTGCGATGTTCTGCCTTCATAAATGCTAAAAATTTTCCAATTGGGTGAAGTTCCGTTGAATTTGGTGGGTTCACATCTTTCGGCACAAAATTGACTCCATTGGCTCGGTACCACCCCAATACGTTTCAAGTGGCAAGATGCTGCTAGATCAGGCCAAAACAGAGTTGATCCTTTGTGCTTCGTTATGAATGGCTAGAGACGCTTCTTAAGGACACACACGATGAAATCCCCTTATGGCAGGAGCGATGGCTTCCTCATCCACACATGCACACTTTGGGTTTGCTCAACAAAATATGCCAAATTAATCCACTTACCTGCAGTGAATCATTGCCATACTGCTAAAAGAACAGCAGAACACAATATTTAATCAGTTCACACAGTTTATTTTACTGAAAACACTCTGAATTGATCAACTAGTGCTCATTTTCACAGAGCAGGTAATTTTTCGTAGTCTTTGTTTACCTTTTTACAGTCAGGATCTTGGCTTATTATTTTCTCACAAAAAACTGTATTTCTACTTTCAGTAGCCACCTGGAGACTATTTACTTTCACTGAAAGATTAATTATTATAGCGCTCTTGAAAACAGTGGACGAAAAAGCTGTTTAATTAACGAGAATGGTACAAATATTCAGCAGCCGGTCTCAAAACTACGCGTTTTGCTTTTTTCTAATTTACACTCAGCTGTGCGTAGCGTAGCAGAGCGCAGTGTTGTCAGCAACTGTTTGCGCGAGTGTGCTGGACTGATAAAAGTTTTGATTAACGAAGTAAAAAATGCCGCGCCTTACCAAAAGAAGAAAAGCGGCTGTTTTGCGTGAACGGGCTAAAAAAGTGATAAGAAGTGCTGTTGATCCCTTAACGTGGACATTCGAAAACCCGTGGAATAGTGGTTTTACTTCACCGTCAACTGATGCTGAATTTCGTCGAAAAATAAGTTCCGGAGAAGAATCTGTTGGCGAGTCTTCCGACTTTACAAATGACGTTCCTATACCTGGCCCAAATGATACTGGTTTTAAAAATCCCGGTCTTACCTCCGAATCCGATGGTGAGTGTGTTTTTGATTTGCTTTGCATTTGCTTGTTGATTTGTTTGTTGTTTAGAAAGAAAAGGTAAACAGCTTCCATTCCCTTCCTTTTCCTTGGAAGCACGAGCCAGGGGTAGGGGACTCTGGGTTGACTTGATCCCCCTTTTTCGTTATGGATATATCTCAGCGGAAAAAACAAAACTTGATGAGGTTTTTTCAAAGGCTCATAGTTCCATATTAACCCTCTGTGTTTGACAAAAAAAACACCTTTATATGTTCGACAGGGTACCCGGGTACCCACCAAATTCAAATGATTGTAACTCTGGCAATTATTGACCGATTTCAATTGTTTAAGCACTGTTGGATGCAGAATCTTATTCGCTTTATGAAAAATTATATGCAATATTTATTTGAGTGCATCTGGTTTCCGGAAATCCGGATTACCCGGGCTGTGGTTCTGAAAGGAGACACTATTTGGGAATATCAATTGAATTTCCTGGAATGGATGTCACAATCTTTCAAATAACGCCATAAAATGGTTTCAGTTGATTCTTAATATTCACAGCTTTCAGTAGCGAAATTTTGACGCATGTTGATCAAATGTTTAAGAAGTTATTAGGGATCTTAAAAAAAATTAAAAAAATTTCCGGAAGTGATGAAGGGAGTGCGTATTTCAACACATCCGCAAATCGTCTACCAGATCAAGAACTTCTTTGCAAATTTCAATAATTTCTTGCTTCGAACATCCTCCGGGACATTGAATTTAGACTTGGCAAAGAAATATTCTTGCCCAGGAAGTTGACGGAAGTCGGCCTTGACGTAAGTTTCGTCATCGATTACGATGCAACATGATTTGGTGAGCAACTTCGTGTAAAGTTTTTCGGGCGCGGGTTTTTGCAGTGATGTTTTACTTTTCATTCCAGTTTGGGGCCTTTTACACCTTGCAAACATGTAACACAGCACGCTTCATGGTTTTCTGCACAAAACCGATTGACATGTTGGACTTTTTAGCGACATCTCGAATTGACATGTTTGGACGGTTCTACATTTTACTGTCCATTGGACCATTTTTACACTCAGACGCTTCTTGAAGGTTCTTATCACACGAAACACAGTTGTATTTGGAATTCCAAGCTTTTTAGCAATCCATCGGTGGGATGCCTCTGGATTATGATACACATTTTTTTCACGGACAATTTCTTGTTTCGATTACACGACTGGAACTACACAGAAAAAAAATCTGAGTTTTCATTCTGATGTAAATATCAGAGCATGGAAAACTATGTTTCATTACACACGAAGCAGCAACTTGCATGAAATTGATCTAACAAAGAAGAACTTTTGCACACAATATTATCCGCAATGTATGCAATGTCCCAAAACATTACACGATGTATAATGTAATATTTTATGTTTTGTGACGCTCCATTTATGTGCATGATATTGAACAGAAATTCACACTACTTTTTCGAGCTGTGTACTATTAGAATTACTATGAAACAATTACCTAGAATAATATTTGCCCAAACCAGGTCTTTTTTACTCATGCGGTTCGAAAGTTACAGAAGATTTTCGGTGTGCCTTGTTTATCGAATACACACTTTAGAACGTTGCTCTGCACTGCATTATAAAATTGGGGACCTGGAAGTGTTCCATTTAACGTATGATTCGTCGTCCATCAAATTACATCGGTTTGGCTCATTCAGAAGAAGGTTGTACAAGCACCGTGACCTTGTTTTCGATTATGCTTCTTGGGCATTCGTCTCTTTAGGTGCTCTTTGCTTTTTATATGTTCTGATGTTATTACCTATCTTGATATTTTGCACAGTTTCGATATTAAATAATGCTCAGTTTTCTTGACGATTTTATGACCTCAAAATATGCACCGCTGCCAGCTCCTTCTTTTGGTCCATTGGCTTTTGATTTCGGTAGGTCTGCAAGAGAACAAGAATTTGGTCACGATCTGGAAAATAGCAGACTTCGAGCACATCGCTAAGTTCACCAATTGTTGAATCGATAGCTTTTCGGAACACCATTTGTGCAGAATTAGTCTTGAGCGTGTTGAGAGACCTATTTTGTTACGTCCGATTTTGTTAATTTGTTTTTATTTTAACAGTTATGAGATGTGTTGCGAAATATAGCATTTTGGTTACACACTAAAACCCGGTTCAATGAAAATTTGGACACATTCAAGTGATCATAACGCAAGAATTAAACAACATACACGGTTGATCAAAACGTCAAACAAAAAGGTATTCATTCAGCTTTCAAACAATATATGGGTCATTCCATATCAAGTGACCGGAGAAATGCATCGACTCTCTTCGATTGGTACTAAAATTGGCTGATATACTTTTTATAGCCTATAAATCGAAAATCCAAAGTTTTGGATCAATCGGTCCAAAGTCCAAAATCCAAAGTTTTGAACCCCTCGGTCCATGGGCTGCCCCCGATTTTTTTGGGATTTTTGAAAAATCTATATCTGGTTTTTGTATAACTCGATGACTATAAGAGCTACGAACAATATCAGGTATTTTTTTTTTTCAAAGTAAATTAAATTTCCTATCAATTGAAGATATTTAATAATTTTTGCAGTGTTGCCAACGTTGTTATTTTTACAGCTGAAGTCTTAAACTGCGTTTTTCTTAAAAATGGCCCCACTTTTTTCAATTTTGATGGCATCAATATGTTCAGCAGACTTTTTTTATATAAGAATCACTTATCGAGGAAAAACAATTTTCTCCGTAATGGAGATATTCTCTTTTGAAGATTTCAAGTTTTATATTCAATGAATTAAAATTTAAAAATAGTGTAAATATGTTCAAAGTGTTCTCGGAAAATAGGTGTAATAACAATGACAATAGGTAATTGTGCTAGCAATTAGGTATAGCCAGATTCCAATTTGGATTCCGAAGCCACATACCTGTGGAAATAGACAGTTAGAGAAAAATCTTCAGTGTTGCCATCTTACGTTTTTTTTTTGTGATTAGTTTCAAAACAGATATTCATGATTAATATTCATTTTTTTGTCAATCGAATCATCAAGCTATAAATCTATCTATCTTTTTGAAAAAATAAAAATGAAATGGAACGGCATGTCACGATTTAACTGAAGAACAGGTTGACAGATTCCCATGTTTTTTATCTGTTCTTCATTGACTGCGTCGAGTTAAAAAAAAACTTACGAACTTTCGGTACGAGGTTGGCCGGATCAGCTAGTTACAAATAAAAGTGCAATTTTATATTTCACAACAATTAAACAAATTCCACTTAAGATAAAATATTTATCAAAACTTATATTCTGCTGCGTCTTGCCTTAGCAGTACGTGTTGAATTTTTACGGTTTTTCGAAATAAGTTCAAAAATGGTACTCGGTTCTAAGCTCGACAAAATCTTCATAAGAACAGTGACATCGGCTGTTGGAGCTGCCGAATACATTCCGCGGATTCCATGAATAGGTTGAGCATTAGCAAAACTGACTGCCAAATGTTCCTTTTGTCTTCTTGCACTGCTGTGAGGCCACAAACTTCACATTCAAGTTGCAATTACAGCGTGCCCAATCATACAACTCTTGTTTTGTATGTATGGAGTTTGTATGGTAGTTCCTTGAAGACTAGCTCTCGTCGTCAATCTTTTTAGAGCTCCACCTAATCCATCGCTTGGACCTTTACCGGGTGCCGTTGCAAAAAAGTGCCATTCAGCTGGAACGCCAAAGTCTTCTCGATGGTGCAGCAAATTCAAGATGTTAAATCTGTTTTTGTACTGTGAACCGGCACCGTCAGAGAAGTAATCATTTTTTGTCAGCTTAGTCAGCTGAGATTTAAGAAATTCTATGACGTCTCGTCACACTGAGCGCATATGTTTCGACCTTCAAAAACATTTTTTACGTGTTAGTGAAATTTATCGTGATAGTGGGATGAAATTGTTTTTTAATGTTTGTGTCAAATGCTGACATGAGAGTTCAAAGGATTACGGCATCGTTTTGCTTGACTGTGAAAAATCGTCCAATCTCATTTGCATGGCTTTCACACATAGTTTCCAAACTTTGAACACCGGACCGAAGTTTAAATATATGCCATTCCCGCAATGAAAAGAGTAAAGATGACCGATGTTGATTTCCAACGGAAAATTTTATTTTTTAGCATAGCCCTATAGAACACGCGATGTTCCCAGGTAACCAATAAGCAGTTCCAAAGGGTCTTTACGGCAGCCTATCAAGCAATTAAGTCGCCTTAAATGCAACATAAATGCCACTTTTGGCCCTATATACGGCTGCTTTACTGCAATGCTATGATAATGCTTCATTAATGCTATTTTGCATTCGAAATGCTTATTACAGGCTACAAGCATTTAAATAGCATTTTAAATGCAACTTAACAACAGATAGCATTCAAGATGCTGATATAATGCTAATATAATGCTTGTAGCATCTGAAATGCAGATTTAGGGTTGATTAACTGCATATGCTAATGCTTATTGGTTACCTGGGTTATTACTAACGACTGAACAACTAAACAGAGTTTATTTTGATCTCACATGATATTTATAAATAAACTTGTATATTATCACGTACGCCATGAAACATTGTTATCACTCGAAAATTGAAGCAGTGCTTTTCTGTTAGATCTAACTTGATAAGGTATTACAGACTATATCAGAGTGGTTGAATAAACAAATTTGGAAAATATGAAATCATTAAAAATCAATATCTTCATAACGGAGCAAATTGTTTTTTCTCGATAAGTGATTCTTACATTGTTTGTAGCTCTTTCGAGCGTCATCGAGATATTCAAAAAACAAAATATATACTTTTCAAAAATCTTAAAAAAGAGGGGGCAGCCCATTGGCCGAGGGGCTCACCGATTGGTCTAAAACTTTGGATTTTTTATTAATACCCTAGAACAAGTATATCAGCAAATTTGGGTTCGAATCGAGAGGGTCGATGCATTTCTCCGGTCACTTGACATTTCCGCATTAAGGTGGTCCAAAAAAATTACTTTTTCAAAAAATGCATTTTTTTTTTCAAAAAATCATAACTTTTAAACCAGTAAACCTATTTTTTATTTAGTTTAAAAAATAGGTTAACTGGTTCAAAAGTACGCAAATGAAAGGTCATTAAATATACTTTTTGGAAAAATAAAAAATATCACCTCAATTGAGATATTTATTACGAAAACATGGATTATTTTTGTTCTTCATGGTTTTCATGGTCTCGGGACCAAAAAACTTCCTCGGTTTCATATTTTTTCCTAAATGTTTAGACTTTTTTTACATAACTTTAAAAAAAATTGTCGATGTATATATTTTAGTTTTTAAGCTATATTTTTTTCAAAAATTGTGTGTGTTTAGTTTTTGCTGACTATCCTAAAGTCCGATTCAAAGTAAATTTGGACGCATTCAAGTATAATTCACTCCAGAATTGAACAACACACACGGTTGATCAAAACGTCAAACAAAAGGGTATTTATTCAGCTTTCAAACGATGTATAACAAATAATTACATTTTACAGTTTCAAACGAACTGTCGCATTTTACTTGTGATCGATGCCATCATGATCTGCACAGTCGCTGGTGACTTCTGGACACTTCTTTACCGCATCCCCGAAGTTTTCGCTTGACAATTGCCCAATATTTTTCGATCAGCCTGAACTCAGGGCAATTTGGAGGATTAATCTCTTTGGCGACGAAATTAACATTGTTTACAGCATACCATTCTAGTACCTCCTTAGAGTAGTGGCAGTTGGCTAGATACGGCCAAAGAATAACGTTGGTCTTGTGTTGCCGAATGAAGGGTAAAATCCCCTTTTTCAGACACGTTTTAATGTAAACTTTCGATGTCATTGTATGAGATGTGATGTAAACCTTGGTTTTAAGGCCACAACTGCAGATTCCTTGCCAAACTATTAATTTCCGAGTAAACTTATCAGCAAAAACAAATTTATACCTGGAAGGTACATCCCCACGACCAGTTGCCAGGTAAAATTTTCGTCTCGGGATTTGTTTATAATCCATTGTGACATATGTTTCGTCATCCATTAAAATACAGCCATCAAATTTCATCAAAACTCGTTCGTATAGTAATCGTGCTCGCTTTTTAGCCACTAAATTTTGTTTCAGGGAGCGATTCGGATGTTTACTGGCACAAAAAGACTTATATCCTTCTCTTGAAAGGATGTTACGCACGGTGGAAAAGTTGGAATCGTATTTCTTTGCCAAATCACGTATGGAGACACCTGGGTTGCCTTTCACGTACCTCAGCTCTCTCCTCAGCTCTTTGTCCCTAGTGCCACTTTTATGATAGATGCGCTGTGCTCTATCCACACTCAGAGTATCATTGTAACGTTTGATTACAAGACAAAGCGTTGACTTTGGGAATTTTATCACTTTTGCTATTTTAGAGGCAGACCACGAAGGATTCTCTAGATGTTTGTGCACAATTAATTTTTTTCTCAAGTTCCATGATCTGTAATTTGGAGATGGAGAATCAAGAAAACTTTTCACCAATTTCTTCGTCAATAAAACATCAACAAATGTCTGTCAAATGTTTTTTGTTCCAACCACAAGGGACGTGGTGGTGTATTAAACCGAGCGTCCAGATTTACTTTGAATCGAGCTTTAATATAAAATTCAGCATGTTTCAAAAAGTCTCTACCTTAACCCATAACAAACAAGCGTCCACTTTACAAAATTAACAGTGTTTAAGAACGGCAGAACAGCGCATTCAAAAGTGCAAAATCCACACCAAATGCAAACTCTGTTTAACACTCTAAGTCCACACTTGCCAAGAAATAACTCTGTCATTGCCATTGGCTATACTGGAGCACTGGTAGAAAATGAAATTTAATGAGGGAGAGACGCTGAGAGCGCTCTCCCCACAGCCAGTGCCTCTACGATTCATCGAGAAGAATGACGTCGAAAACTTAGTAACCCACCTGACGACAAACTCACGATTGTTTAAAACTGCGCCCCTACTTTGGAGGAAAGTTTGCATTGAAGATCGTTTAACTTGAACCACAGGTAGCATCATCATCATCATCATCATCGTCGTCGTGTCCAACAAATTCAAACACGTGATGACGTGAGTGTGAGGTGGGTGCGTTCAGCCAGCTTTGAATTGGCATTATAGGTGGTTGAAAAAATGGTAGAAGCAATCAAATTTCAGCAGAAAAACATGAGATACATGTTCATTTCTCCAATCTACACCTGTACGGTCGCTCATTGTGTTTTATTCCGCTGTAGATTGACTGCCATTGAGTTGGAGTGTGTAACCTTCAAAAAGGTGGAACGGTTTTAGTTCATCTATGAGCTGCTTCTTCGCTGCATGGGCAATTATGATCTGAAAACGATATTTGCCCCGGGTTGGATTGGATTGATCGTGAGGTGGGTAAGGGTAAGGAGGGAGGGGCACGGTAGACAACTTGCTGAAAAGCTGAAATCAGGTCGATTGTGATTCGCTTTTTTTTCAAGGCACTTTTTGGAGTATTGTTTCGGAAAAATTAAAAGTATTTTTGCTCGCATTGCAGCACAGTTACTTTGCGTGCCAGATCGATCGCTGATTTCGACAGAAATTGCGAAAGACTTCAATGTGGATGAACAGCGAACCCGCAGCTAATAAAATCCTGCAATCCTTTTCCATGACATAACTTTCCTAATTGTACCGAAATTGGAATCGATTGGCTCACCCTGATCGTTTCATTTCCGGTACTTGGAACGATTTCTACAACTACGCAGCGTATTTTGTCATCAAACAACACGCATAAATGAAAAGTAAAAGTAATACCGGGCCCGTCTACCGAATATTGATTTGTGGCTCTTGTTGTTTTGCTCGCCATCCGTTATCCATCGGCCTTACGGCTTGTCGATGCGTCGTCTTCTTATTGCTACTTGGAGTGCAGTGCATACAAATAAAATAAATAAAAACGGAAAGGAAAAGTGATAATGTGCATTGAATTTCGATGATGTGTGAAACATTTCACGCTCATTCCGTGCAAACTAGAGGAGTGGTAGAAAAAAAACAACAGCACAAAAGAGCGCCTACCTAATGTCGATTTTCTATTTCCATTTAGTGCGGCAGCCTGGGGGAGGCATTTGGACGAACAAGTGTATGTTTATGGTACGGATTTTAGTGCTTTCACAGTTCTGTTGTGAGTGCCAGAGGTGTTTGTTTTTTTATAGGCGATTTAGTTCGATTTAGTTACTTTATTGTAGAAAATTGCCAAAATATTGCCAAATTAAAGAAAGTGGCGTGCAAACAACGATTAGTAGTCGATAACAGATACACATATCGTCTAGATGCCAATTATATGTGATCTCTTTTAGACTAGTAATTCAACTAGAAAATCTTCTTCACTTTTTAAAAAGCGGACTTGTCTTTGGTATGGTTAAATTTTGCAGCCATTGCACTCGGGTCCTTGTTTTTAGCGGGCTCTTCGAAATGTTATCCTTGCTAATCTGTACTTCACCAGCAGACACGAACTACAGTCTCTCAATGATTGGTTTTAATGGTTTATTCCATGTCATCGACACCATTGAGGTTTGATCTTTCTCGAGTACAGTGAGCTGCCCGCACCAGCGATAAGAAACCATAAAAACTAGCTGCCGTTACGAATTCCTGTGAAGGTCAATAAAATTTCAAAATCAACCACGTTACCGGCCCATTATCGGTGGCAATTGAAAATTAAGAGTCAATTTCGACACAGCTCATTTGATGCTCGGATGGCGCCTTTCATAGGTGGAGTGACGATACATATTCTGTAGATTCACTTTCTAACGTGTTGATTTTAGCCGGTTTTCCTCGCGGGTTCGTGCTTCGCTCCAACTTGCTTCGGTCCATTTACCATTCCATCACCTGGAGGGAGCCTACGGTGGCTATCGATCGTCCGGTGAGGAATTTTCTCCAATTCTGCTGCAAATAAAACCAGATTTTGTAAGAGCTGAAAAAAGCGAATGGATAGCATTAATATACGCCGTTTGAGTCGCAACATAACAAGGCGCTGTTAAATATATGAATACAAGCTGAATGGCGATGGGCTACAACGTGGGTTGGATGCGAGTGCGTGGTCAACGCAAACAATCTTCGTTTTACTGGGTGGTGTAAAGAAAGTGAACATCTCGTTGATGCAATGAGCATTTTTTACGGTTAAATACTCGCGCTGATGGCTCATGCTCATTGGTCTGTTCATGCAAAGCACATAGTTGCAGCAGATGCGAACGATGCATCCACGTTATCGGCTTTCTCGCGTCTTGATCCATCCTTGGCGAACGATAACTACTGCCAAGGTGATGTGCTGCGATTAGTCGCAATGCATCTCCCACTGTTTGGCAATGGCCTTGCAGATTAAATTAATTGGCTTTAATATCTTACGATTTCAAAAACAAAACTTGTATATATATCAGAGTTAGAAAGTGATTACTTTATATCAGTGCCAGTAGACAAATTTGAGGACTGAAACACGGTTATTGGTGAATGGTTTTGAGCTTTCTTTTCGTTCTTAAAATAACAATATCATATGTCATCAAATAATATTGAACAATATCATATTTACTTTGGATTTTTACAAAAAAGAGTTTTCGTAATTGATAACAACAATGTGAATCAAACGGCCTTGGCATGTTGTGTCAACAGCCCAATTTTTAAGATGAAGTTTAGTAATTAGTGTATACTCACTTTGCTCATTTGGTAGAGGCACAGCTAGCGAGCAACATCATGCAGGGTGTGTCTGGATTCAATCCCTGGCCTTGTCTATGAATTTTCCGTAAGAAAACATTGCTTGACTCCCTGGGCACAGAGCAGCAAACGATATATAAAATGTTTGTGATGTGATGATGTGATAAGAACCCACCATCAGTGCAAGGATTACCTATGTCTGCAGGACTATCTTCAGCAGGTTGCCCCGAGAATATAGCCTACCTGATGGCTTGGTGTAGCAGGGCCAGTCGATCTCAATGAGGACCTTCGGAAGACTACGGCCAGAAGGCCGCGTGTCTTCTCATGACAAGGGACTGGCGACTCCACGAACCCTTGCCCAGTCAACAAATCCTTCGGACTGCCTTTGGCGACCCCCCATAAATGCATAAATGCATAAATGAAGATTTATAAAAAAAAATTAGAGATATTAAATGTAGGAAATTTCACGGCCTTAATGAAGCTTGCTTAGATTCATTTAATATATTTATTAAAGTTTTCATTGGTACTAGTGAATGTACTGAGATATTGAAAATTTCTACTGTTCCTAGTAAAATAGTTGTTTAAAATTTAAATAACTTACCATAAAAGCATACCAGTCTCTATGTTTTATCATATAGACTGTTCCAGAAAGTATAAGCACACTTTCAAAATAACAAAATAGTTATGTTTTTTTTAGTTTTAATAATTTTATTTGGCAAATCATATTTGTATTTGTGTTTTATATGATATTTTACTCTCGTTTAATCAAAATATTTAATCATAGCCAAGACTCCTAACTTTTCCTCGAACATGACCCATTAGATTCTGCACAGTGGTACTTCCCACCATTTTGACCACTTTTGGCCAATCTTTCTTAAATTTTTGGATGTCGTCCGCTGGTTTTATGAATTTTCGAAGCGTTGCTTTGGTTAAAGCCCAAAAAGTCTCGATTGGCCGTGCCTCCGGGCAGTTTGGCGGATTCATGTCTTTCGGAATGAAACATACATTTTGACTTTTGTACCATTCAAAAGTGTCCTTTGCGTAATGACATGACGCCAAATCAGGCCAAACCACTACTTGACCTTCGTGCTGCCTGATCATCGGCAATAATCGCTTCTGAAGACATTCCTTAACGTATTTCTGAGTGTTCATCGTCTCCGTTGTGATGTACGGACTAGATGTTTTACCACACTCGCATATTGCCTGCCAAACCTTCTTACCGAATTTTTTGGTACAAATTGCCTTCTCCGTTTCGGGGATGTCTTTGTCTTCGCTTACAGTATAGAATTGTGGTCCGGGAAGTGTTTTGTATTCTAGTTTCACATACGTTTCATCGTCTATTATTATACACCCAGAATTTCTACACAATAACGAATCGTAGAGTTTGCGGGCCCGTGGTTTCACGGACGCGGCCTGTTTTGGGTTCCTTTTGGGTTTTTTCTGCTTCGGGTATGTTTTTAGCCCAAGTCTTTCTTTGGCACGCATGACGTTACACGAAGAGGTCCCTAGGTCCCTTTTTCGCAACATCCCGAACAGAAGTCGTTGGTTTTCGCTTGTAGGCATCCCTGATCTTTTTATCGATATCCGGACTAACAGGACCGGATTTCCGACCACTCTTTGGCGCATCTTCAAACGTACACTGTTTTCTATATTTTCGAATCGCAGATCCTACCGCTCCGACGCTTACACCCTCTTCCTTGGCCAATTTTCTCAAGGAGAGTCCGCTCACAGTGCACCATTTGTGCACGATACTTTTTCGTTGTTCCGGAGTAAGACCGCGCATTTTGATAGGTAACACAAAACTGAGCACTTTTTTGTCATTCTTTCACATTTGGCAATCCAAAAGAGGCAACCCAAATAAAGTCAAAATATTTATTAATATTTAATGAGACTGATAATAAAAGTTGTGCTTATACTTTCCGTTACAGTCGTTATATTCATGAATAAAACTTTCCAACGCATTTTTCACTGCTTATTATTCGTATAAGACTCATATGCTTTTAAAGGCTGATAAAATAAAGATATGGTTCAAAAACTAAAATACATATACAGGGTGCGGCAGAAAATAATGTGAAAATGTTCAAACTTGAGTATTGGGTTAATTCGTTTAGCTAGTGACTAATTTCTGTCAAAAGTGTATTTGTTTATGTTAACTTTTAAGTGCTGCATCCCAACATTGTATTTGTTTTATTGCAAATTCGTCATAATGTTCGCGAAAGAAGTGATCACCAGTTTGTTGCTCGCCCAGAAGAAGCCGAAAGAGATTGCCAAGGTAGTAGGGTGCCATTTGGCAACAGTTTACCGCATAAAAAAGTCCCTGCAGGATGGTCCTAAGCAGTGGAAGCCGGGAAGTGGACGTCCGCGCTTTGCACGCACGTCAAACGTGATCAAATCGGTCCGTGCAAAAATTGTTCGCAACCCGGTGCGTTCCATAAGAAAACTTGCAAAGGAAGTCAATATTTCGGAGAAATCCATGCGGAGAATCATCAAAGAAGACCTGCATGCATCTTCCAGAGCCAGAGTGAAACGCCACTAGATTACGGACCGAGTCAAGGAACTACGAGTGACTCGTTCCAAGAGATTGCTTTCCTTGTTGAAGAAGGAAAAAATTATAATCCTGTTCTCCGACGAAAAACTTTTCAGCATCGATGCTGTGGCCAACAGCCGCACGGACTGGTTCATTTCACCGCATAAAATGGAGAACGTTCCGGAAAAAGTGAAATTCAAAATTCAAACCAAATATCCGACTAGTGTCATGATGTTTGGCTTGATGGCGTCCAACGGTTTGAAAATGCCGCCTGTTTTCATTGATCAGTGCCGGTAAAAATCAATTCATCTGCTCTCAAATGAGCTGAAAATGAAGATAACCTTAATGGACAGACCAATTATCTTCGTGAATTTGAATTTAGAAATGACAGTATTCTCTCGACCAGAGCAACCACTGAGTTTCGAAGTCGTTCTTTGATTTTATTCATTCGTCGATTGATATTCATTATCGCCTGTGATGTTGTCAATGTCAATATTCAATTTCATCTAGGTGGGGTTGATTTTGAGTATCAAATGAAGAAACAATATTTGTTTTTATTTTTATATAGAACATGATGTGTAATTTTTTAGGCTCAGATCGATAGGTTACAATTACTACAAGTTGTTATTATGATAATAGAGGGTAGTAAGACTCTGCGATTGACGCTATTCAAAATAATCATTTTGGTTGAATTGAAAATGACTTTTTGATGTTTGATGATCACTTGCGATTTTAACAAAGCTGCCCTGGAAACTCAAACTCTAATGAGTATCAAGCAACGAGTAGTCATAGAAGCATAATTAGTTGATTTGTTCATCGCCCTTGATTTGGACATCTGAGATTTTCAAAACAAATAAAATTCATCTACACTGACTCGAAATGCTTTTCATTACATATGATAGTAAGTGATAAAAACAGACACTGAAAAAGATAAAAAACAACAATATCTATTTTAAACCCCACAATTTTTTTTATTAATAATTATTTTATCAAAAAACTAATAAATAAATTAATTAAATAAACATAAACCCACAAAAAACAAATACTAATAATTTCCCCCCATTTTACTGAAAAAAATAAAAATTAAATATGTATTAATATCCTACTAGTCCTGGAATAGCTGAAAACAGAATAGATCATTCCAAATATCGAAAATAAAATATTTTATTTTTTTCGAAAATGAAAGTTTTTTTTTATAAGACGTGTTGTTGAAAATTTTCTTTATTTTGTCCTAGTTACATTTCGAAGATAGAAATTGGAGCAATCGAAGAGCCCTGTTTCATGATTTCTGAAATAAATGGCTTATTTCATCATAATACTACTAAATAAAATATTTATATATAATCCTATACTGCTTATAAGCGCATGCCAATCTTTTATGAATATAGTAGTTGAAATTCAGAAGTGAAATTTCAAAGTAAATGTTATGCTGAAATGCTGAAAAACAAATAGAGCCTTTCATCCATGCCATGTTGCACCAGGCTCTTGAGATAAATGGTTTTGGAACTTAAAAATGATTCCAAAGCGTGCTGAAATTAATAATTGATATGAGAATGGAAAATTATATGATATGATTTACAGGTCGCACCGCCTCACTTCGCTATTGTCAAAATGACAACATTGCCCAGGCTACGCCAAACAGCATCTCCATGTTTCAGCTGGCAGTCTTTTGTGATCATATGACTCGTGGAGGCGTGAGGTAGGAACTTGTGAGGACCAGAGGTCGGTCGCACCCTCCTTCGAAGTTGTCAACTCACCATTTGAAGCCCGCTAACGATATAATTACATGTATAACTCCTCGATCACTTAAATTCCGTTGATTTCAGTTTCAAATTTTCGTGAGAATAGCGCATTGATTAAAAAGTGTGATGCAATGTGATGACACCATCAATGCAGAACTTGCCATGACGTACGGTTCCTCCCAATGGCAAGGTCAAACTGTGCATACCTGTAATCCTCACTATTCCGCTGTATGAAGGGCCGAAAACGGCCGAAGGGCCGAAACGAGGTCCTTAGAGTAGTGGCAGCTGGCTAGATCCGGCCAAAACATAACGTTGGTCTTGTGTTGCCGAATGAAGAGTAAAATCCGCTTTTTCAGACACTGTTTAATGTAATCCTTCGACGTCATTGTGTGAGATGTGATGTAAACCTTGGTTTTTAGGCCACAACTGCAGATTCCTTGCCAAATCATTAGTTTCCGAGCAAACTTATCAGAAAAAAAAAGTTGCAAGGGAAAATTTTCGTCCGGGGATTTATTTATAATCCATTTTGACATATGTTTCGTCATCCATTAAAATACAGCCATCAAATTTCGTCAAAACTCGTTCGTATAGTAATCGTGCTCGCATTTTGGCCACTAAATTTTGTTTCAGGGAGCGATTCAGATGTTTACTGGCACAAAAAGACTTATATCTTTCTCTTGAAAGGATGTTACGCACGGTGGAAAAGTTGGAATCGTATTTTTTTTGCCAAATCACGTATGGAGACACCTGGGTCGCCTTTCACGTACCTCAACACCTTTCTCCTCAGCTCTCTGTCCTTAGTGCCACTTTTATGATAGATGCGCTGTGTTCTATCCACACTCAGAGTATCATTGTAACGTTTGATTACAAGACACACCGATGACTTTGGGAAATTTAACACTTTTGCTATTTTTGAGGCAGACCACGAAGGATTCTCTAGATGTTTGTGCACAATTAATTTTCTTTTCTCAAGTTCCATGATCCGTAATTTCAAGATGCGTCGATCAATCGAAAAAAACGTTTCATCAATTTTCTTGTATATGAACGTTTTTTGTTCCAACCACCAGAGACGCGGTGGTGTATTAAACCGTGCGTCCAGATTTACTTTGAATCGAGCTTTATTTACTTCCTAATGCTGGTCTAACGTTTCATTAGCACTTTTTCGACCTAGACGTCTATGAGCAATAATAGACTTTGAATTCCCAAATAGACCACAACCATTTACAATGCAATAAGGATAATGATCTCCAGGTGGTCGATCATATCAACAGGATGTGCTCTTATGGTGCATTCTCGCTCCACCATCTCGGAAGGCAAACAGTTCCAGTAGCAAAGTTCGGAAGAAGAAAACGTATCCCAAGTAACATTGCTAACACCATCCTGCTTTATTGCGTTTTATTAAAGTTTTATGGAAGCCACTTGAAATCAATTTGGTTTTATTATGGCACCAAGAGGTGCCAATAGGTTTCATATTTTAGTCAGGTTTATGAGAACCTACCCAAGTAACAATTTTAGGTTTATTCCAGCCGTACAGCACTCTCCCGGCTTTGTTGATAAAACTACATTTAAAACTGTTTTGTCTACCAACACCTCCTCTATGCATATTTAAAGCCGAAATTTGTACAAAATGGCCCATTCTATAGACGGTTGTGAAAACAAGTTAATAAAACCTGTATAAGAACATAAAGATTTTGAAAATGTTCTAATGAAAGATGTTATGACCACTTGAGAACCTTCATAAAACCTATTGGCTGTCAGGAAAACCACCATACCGCCAAATGACCACAGCTGTCAAACTTCACTGTGATATCGTGGTTGGCTTTTGTGTTTCTGCTATATTCGATTCTCTGCTCTTCTGATTAATTTAGCAGTAAATAATATCTAAGAAAAAAGTTCTAGTGTTGCGGGAAATTGTTTGATAGCAAAATATCCAAAACAAATTGAGCTTTTGCAGCGTATCATGCTTCAAATCATACGTACATATTATTTTATGGTGAATATTGGCACGAAAAGAGCCGAAAATTAATGCGCCTCGGCAATTTTGCGAGTTGAAAACAACAAAAACAAAATTAAAACAAATATATTCGAAAAATTAATAAATTTCCTGAAAATTGATGGAATTCATTAAGGTTATCTAATTAAATGCCCAAATTTGTCCCCAATCTACAGTTCATTTGCATTACATTTAAAATTTGGTGCATATATTTTTTAAATATAACGATTGGAAAAAATCAAAATTCTACCATAAAGCCAAGTTATCTTCGCATTCACTACTTTAAAACTATTTGATCATTTAGTGACTTCCCTAAATGCCAATTTGACGTTTAATGCATTTACTGATGGCAAAATGGTTTGGAAATGTTTTTTCAACTGACCATAATCAGATAATATGAATGAGTCCTAAACCGGCATTTCAAAACAGCATTTTAAAAGTTCATAAAGTCGAAATAAAACCTTTGATAGGAGTAAAAGGAATTTGAAAAACGAGGTTTTAAGATCGTTGTGAACAAGCTGTGGAGGTTCTCATAATTCTGACTAAAATATGTAACCTTTTGGCACCTCTTGGTGTCATAATAAAACCAAATTGATATCTAGTGGCTTTGATAAAACCTTAATAAAGCTTAATAAAGCAGGATGGTTTAGGCAATGTTACTTGGGATATTGTGATCCGGCTTTCTTTAACATAACGGGTGTCCCACATCAAATTGCATCACGGAAAAAACGCTCTGGAAAATTAACCATAGGGTATTTTCTCTTGAAAATTTGGGTAGAAATAGTTTAGAGTGTTTGTTTTTTGTTTTATTTTTATCGCTGTCAGTTTTTTTTTAAATCACCTGGAAAATCCACAACTCTCTCATCGGGACATCGGGAAACGACTCAGAATCGTGCTGTCAACGGTGAGTCGTGTGATTAAACGTTACTACGAAACTCTGAGCATCGAACGGAAGGAGAAATGCTGTCAGAATGGATGTTCTATTAGTGATCAGGATCACAAGCGTGTCGTGAAAGCGTTTAAGCCAAATCCCAATGTTTCGGTCTTGGATGTTGTCAAAAAGTTGAATCTGTCCAAGTCTTTCGTTCATAAAGCCAAGGACCGGGAGGGACTGCATACGTACAAAGTGCAGAAGGCTCCAAATCGTGACGAACGGCAAAATGCGGTAAGAAAGCCACGGGCCCGGAGATTGTACACCCAGATGCTGACGAAGCCTCATTGTCTCATCATGGATTATGAGACTTACGTCAAGGCGGACTTCCGGCGGCAGCTTCTGGGACTACTGTTCTTCACCGCCCAGCACATTATGGATGTTCTGGAGGAAGTAAGGAAGCAGAAACTTTCAAATTTTGCCAAAAAAAATACATGATTTGGCAAGCAATTTGCTCATGTGGCAAACGGAGTACGCCGTTCGTAGGTCAAATCTGAGGAAGACATGAAGAAATAGTGGGTTTCCGTACAGAAGAAGCTGCAGCCAGATGTTGTTAACAACCCAATGTATGAAGTTATGCGTAAGGTGCGAGTTTACAGTTATGCTATAGAAATTAGATGAAATAAATATGCTAAAAGCTTACAAATGAGTTATATGTTATTGTCTGATAAGGATTGGTCAACTAGGTAATTTTCTACAGCGTTTTTTCCGTGATGCAGTTTGATGTGGGACAACCTTTACTCCGAATCTACTGAGCTGCCGAAAACATGATTATGTCAGGACCATAAAAGCTTACACTGCTTATGACTTAGATGTAGACTCTATGTAATTGAGAAATAAATTACCATTTTGGGTTGTATTCACCTTATGAGATCTATTATGCCACAAGCCGGATTGGTGCGTTAATTGGTATGCCAGCCCTTAATCGCATACTTTTGTTTTCCTGAGACCATTTGTCATCTTCAATCCGTTCCGTATAATTTGAATACCGGTTGGAATAGAAAATCAGATTCCAATCCATATCTTTATACAATGGATAGTTGCATAACATTTACATGGCGGTAAGCCATCTATCGGAAAGCCTGCTCTTTGCACCTTACAAACATCTCATCTGGCGACCCGGAAAGGTTGCCTGCTATGCGCCACTCCAGCGAAGTGACCATGTTCGATCGCGAAGCCGCCAACAAACCCAGCATTATGTGAAATTTCAATTTCTCCTCGACAACGAAGACAGAAGCAATCCGCCCGGTAGAGCCCCAATTATTATGCACGGTGCATAGCATTCAGTAGCTTCCCCTCCACACCCGATCAACGTTCCAATATGTATCGCCACCATCATCAGCGTCGATTTTCCGAAAACAGCAACAACAACAACAAGAAATGCCTCCGAAATGAATACACATTGCACAATAATACATACGCCTTTTGGAGAGTGTGGTGCAGCGGTTCGGGTACTCTCGATTTCATTCGATTGTTTCACCTACCGGTTGACAAATGCGGCGATAAAAAGAGCTATGATGTGTGTTCTGTGGTTTATAGGTTTCGGCATTGGTGGTGCGATGCGATATGATATAGGGATTGCAAAATTTCCTGCGAGTGATGGATGCATGTTAAATTAGGCATGCGCAATAGGATGGTGGTGAGATGTGAGAGCTAAGAAAAATGCGTGATTATAGCCAACTCTATCTTAATATGGCATCGTAGACAAAAGTGAAGAATTTGTTTTCATTGATTAAAGGGTGTCCCACATCAAATTGCATCACGGAAAAAACGCTGTAGAAAATTACCTAGTTGACCGATCCTTTTCAAACTTTCAGACAATAATTTAACCCGTTAAGGAGTGTATCGAAAATAAGCTATCCACAAACTTTCTTTCAAATTATGTTGAAAACCGATATTTTATTCTTACAAAAAATTGATCCTTTATTGTACGAGGTTAAACTTGAACATAATGAAGACCGGATGAAATTTAAGTTATTCCTTCACGAATTTTCGAACTTTGGATCGAATGCTCTTCATCAAGTTCCGGACAAGTGTTGCATCGCATTTTTTGGACGCTTGAGCCCAAATTTTTTTGAACTCCTGCATGTTCCCAGCTGCCTTAGCAGTCTTCTTGAAGACCCTTTCCACGATTGCCCAGTAACGTTCGATGGGTCGAAGCTGAGGGCAATTTGGTGGATTGATATTTTTATCAACGAAATCTATACCCTTTTCCGCAAGCCAATTGAGAGTGGTTTTAGCATAGTGAGCCGACGCTAAATCCGGCCAAAACAGAGAAGGTGTACTATGCTTCTTATATAAAGGCAACAATCTCTTCTGGAGACACTCAGATTGATAGATTTCCGCATTTATAGTTCCGGTAGTGTAAAAAATGGTTGACTTCAAACCACAGGAACATATATTTTTTTTGCTTGCCATACCAGTACCTTTCGACCGAATTTCTCCACTTGAATCGACCTGTCCGCATCGCTCACATCCTCCCCAACGACGGCAGTAAAGTATTGGGGACCTGGAAGGGTTTTTGAGTCCTCATTTACATAGGTCTCATCGTCCATCAAAACGCATGCATCCGGACGTTGCAAAAGACGCGAATAAAATTTCCGGGCCCTTGTTGCTGCTCGCTTCTTCTGTTCTGCACTTTGTTTCGAGATTTTCTGCTTCTTGTAGGTCTTCAGGTGGTTTCGCCTCTTGATACGCTGGATCATTCAGAAACTCGTTCCTGCTTTTTTTACCAAATCACGTATTGACATTGATTTGTTCTTCATGATTAAAGATACCACTTTCTGCTCCAGTTTCGGGTTGGAAAAACCGGGTTTTCTGCCTCTTCCTGATAGCTCATCCAAAGAATAGTGTTCCCCAAACTTATTAATGATGGTTTTAACACTCGCATGATGAATTCCAAACCGCTTCGCCAATTTTCGCATAGTAATACCCTTCTCACTTAGCCATGTGTCCAGAACCTTAATTTTCACTTCCTTTTCAATACGCGACATTTTGAAAACGCAGAATTTGAACCGCACAAACAAGTAAACAAAAGAAAGCTGACAGTCAAACGCACAGCATGCAGTGTTCAGAGCATAAAAAACCATCACAAATACATGCGTACAACGCAAATGTATGTGGATAGCTTATATTCGATACACTCCATAGTAAGGGTTTGGCATATTTATTTCATTCTATTTCAATACCATAACTGTACGCTCGCCCCTTCCGCTTAACTCCACTCATTAGGTTCTATACAACATCTGGCTACAGCTTCTTCTGTACGGAAACCCACTTTTCCGTCATGTCTTCTTAAGATTTGACAACCTTGGGATGCTTCTGTATTACCTGCCTCATAATAACCCAGTATTTTCCGATGAGCTTAAGTTCCGGTGCGTTGGGGGGGGGGGGGGGGGTCCATGTCCTTGGGTACGAAAGTGACCCTATTGGCTTCGTAACACTCCAGGACAACATTTGAATAGTGGCCCGAAGCTAGATCCGGCCAGAAGATCGTAGGGCCCTCGTGTTGCTTCAACAGAGAAAGCAGACGCTTTTGTAGACACTCTTTGAGGTAGATCTTCGTTTACAGTCCCGGTAGTCACGAACGGCGCACTCCGTTTGCCAAATGAGTAGATCGCATGCCAAATCATGTATTTCTTGGCAAACTTTGAAAGTTTCTGCTTCCTTACTTCCTCCGGAATATCAAACATGTGCTGGACGGTGGAGAACAGTAGCCCCGGAAGCTGCCAGAAGTCCACCTTGACGTAAGTCTCATCATCCATGATGAGACATTGAGGCTTAGTCTGCATTTGGGTGTACAGTTTCCGGACCCGTGACTTTCCCATCGTATTTTGCCGTTCCTCATGATTTGGAGCCTTCTGCACTTTGTACGTATGCAGTCCCTCCCGGTCGTTGGCTCTCTGAACGAAAGACTTGGACAGATTCAACGTTTTGGCCACATCCCAGACCAATGCTCAGAGTTTCGTAGTAACGTTTAATCACACGACTCACAGTTGACTGCACGATTCTGAGTTGTTTTCCGATGTCCCGATGAGAGAGTCGAGGATTTTCCAGGGGCTTGCGCAAAATCAATTCACAACGTTGCTTTTCGGTAGACGCTATTTCTTCCAATGTTCTAAAAATTGACAGCGATAAAAATACAACAAAAAAAAACACTCTAAACTACTTTTACCCAAATTTTCAAGAGAAAATACCCAATGGGTAATTTTCTACAGCGTTTTTTCCGTGATGCAATTTGATGTGGGACATGCGCCCTTTACTCTAGTTTACAGCTTTTTTTTGTTCTATATATATCGTACGCTGATTCCAAAAATTATTTCCAAAACATTTTAGGTAGAATCGTTTTCAAGTTAAACTCAAAATTTTGAAATGTATGGGTTTTTAAATAAACATTGTTATCGAAATGCTGTTGTATTTGGTTGAAAAGATTGAATTTTTAATCTTTTAGCACAATATAAAAGCAAAATTAATTAGCCATCAACCATCTGCATATGAGTATTTTGTGAATGTATTCAGTTTTGTTTTGACATTCATGATTTTGTTGAAAACTTTTGATTGTTCAGCATATTAACAAGAAAATCAACCTTCAGTAAAGATTCAAAACATTATATAAACAAATGGTCATTTTGTAATACCCTTGTCTTCCCACCGAAACCACCATAACATTTTGTTAGTTGAATCAGCAGCATACTTACAGTTGGTACTAATTGTTCCAAATCGGCTCTAAGACGTTATTTAAAATACCTCGTCTTTCCAATCATGAACCATAATCACACTTTATGATAGACCCTAACAGCGTCCTTACTGTTGATATAAATCGGTCCAAGTCGACTCTCAAACGATACTTACCGTTCTTCTCCTGTACTATTTCTCAAATATGTCTTCAAATTCTTCAAAGACGGAAATGATCTTTCAGCACAGCAAGTCGTAACAGGGAGTGTCGCCATTATTGTTAGCAGTGTATGTATGGTTGGAAGCAAATCAACGTTGCATATATTTAGGGCTTCAGCAGCATTCCGTTGTTTTTTCTCCGTAAGTACCGAAAACCAAAGAATTGCTTCTCCAAGAATTCCTTTGCTCTGAAGGTCGTAAAATTCGGCTAAATGCTGAGCAGATCCGGAGATTTTCGATGGATCAGATGCTGCATCCAGTAGCTGCTGAAAAGGTGCCAACATGTCAGAATGTTTGACAAACTTCTCCTCCAAAGCTTGCAAGGTATTTTCCAGGAAAGGTAAGAAGATTTCGTTTTTATAGAACTCTTCCGGAGTCTCCAATTTTTTATTCTCTTTCTGACGTCCAGCTCTTCTGGGTTTTCTAAGGGACACATCAAGAGATTCACAGAGTGCACTCGCTTCAGAAAAGATTTTACGGAAAGCATTTTCTGTATCTTCTTGCATTTCACCCAGAGCCTTTTTGGTTACCCTTGCTGCGTTCATTGCTTCTGCCAAATCAAGGTTTTCTTTTTGCAAATAAACACTCAGCGGACGAGTTATCGAAAAAATACGGTGTGTTACACAAAGGCTGACCAAAAATTCAGGTTTTTCAATGGACGCCTGAACTACTGAAGCATTCGTCGAGGCTTTCTTGTCCGTCCATGTCTTAATTATTTCCAGAGCAGCAAAAATAGGATGCAAGAGGTCTTTGAACGTTTTTACCGAGTCATGACGTTGAACCCAGCGCGTAGGACACATTCTTTTCAACTTCTCTGCCATCGGACCACTTTTCTCAATCTTGTCAGTTTCTATTATTAAAACGTTTGCTCTTTTTGGGAAATCAAAAAAAATTGTAAACGCTCTCGATCACTCCCATGCAGTTTCAGATTGCAGGAACTGAACAACCCTCGGAGATTGAAAGATTTAAAACGTGAGAGCAACAATGGACATACAGCGCCTTCGGGTAAAGCTCTCGCACAAAAGCTTGGACGCTTTTTACTTGCCCACTCATAGCTCGTGCACCGTATTATCCCTGACCAACGAGGTACTTCGTGTTAGGTCCAAAATCAATCAATGCTTGACAAATTACATCCCTGTAGTGTCAGTGACTGGAATAAACTGCAGGAACTCTTCACAAACATTATTATTCTCGACAAACCTTACACACAATGAACGTTGACACACATTCGATATGTCAGTGGTTTCATCGCACAAAACGGTAAAATATTTAGACCTGTTGATACGATCAACAAGTTTTCGCAAAATGATGCTATTGAACGCCTGGATTATATCATTCTGCGATTTCCAGCTGATAAACTTCGCACTTTTGGCAGAATTCTCCAAATGACTTCGCAAAACGTTATCTCCAGACTCAACTCGAAACTTCAGAAGAGACCTAAAGTTACCCTCTTCCTTTGTCAAACCTTCATTTAACTGAAACGTGCCAGTATCCCGATGACCCCTGAAAGCTAGTCCACGCCGTGCGAGGAACATAGCCGTGCGTATAATCGGTTGAAGAGCCTCTCTATTCTTCTCCTCTTCAGCTCGCCTTCCATCATCGAGAGCCTTATCAATACTAACGATCGACTCACAAAACGTAGCCACAAACAACCCTGCCTTTTCTACCCAAAAAGTATGATATTTTGCACTCTCGTGGTGGCGGAAATCTTCCATGGCATTTTTCCACTGTCTATAAGCTTGTTTAACAAGTTTTCCACCTTGAGTACCTTGCTGACCGATTGATGTTGCAAAGAGAGCGCAAAATTTGCAGTACGCCCCATCTTGAGAGGAAGAGTACGTAAGCCAGTTCCATTCTCCAAGCCATCGGAGATTGAATTTCAAATTTCAAGGACCTGATGGAGGGAATTTGAAAGCTATGTCCGGTTTCCAGGGATTGGTTAGTAATTTGAATTTTTGCGAATCACTGATCTGCAATTTAAATTAAAAAGCAGTATGTTTTAGTTGGACAAAAAGGGTAATGCAAATAAAATATTTACCTGCTTTCCCACGAAAAATCCAAAATCATCACTAACCATTCCACCCGATGTCGACGGTTCGGTGATACCACCACTTTCCGAATACCGAAACTTTTTTAAGGGACTTTCTGTAGGTTTTTCTTCTGCTGCCGCTGTGATCGATGCTGCATCGTTGTCGGTTTTATTTAAGACGCACCAAAGCGGTAAATTAAACAGCCACCATCAGCTAAAATTAAACTCACCTGTTTCCGATGCCTTTGTTTTTGCCGTAAAGAAAGTTCTAATGTCCATGTTTATGGAATTCACTTGTCACGATTCAGAGGAAGAAAAACTGAAAAACCACCCGTAAATCACAGTGTCAACTTGATCGGCACCAAGTAACTTGACAATTGTGCAACATGCCAAAACTGAATGGAGGACAGCATCGATACAAAGCCTCACTCATACAAAAACCGTCGGTAGTTCATTGAGAGATCCACTAACACAAAAAAACAAACGTCTCTGGAAATATTTTTTTTTTTTTCCTAGCCTCTCACTGTGAGTGTCTCACTACTCTCTTCGCTCTTCAGTTCTTTTTTGTTTCTCAACAGCATACCTGCATCACGTTTGGACTTTATGAATGCTAATAATATAGTTTTGTGGAGCAATGAATGGTGAACGAAGAACCGCTCAAAACGGACTGTATGAAATAATGCTTGGTGGTGTTGCTGTAAAAATAAGGTTTGTCCTGCCTGTGTGAGAATATGAATCGAAATTTTGACGTAGGACTACGTCTTTGTTTTTAATACAGGGGTACACGTTGCGAGTACAAAAATTTGGAGCGTCACGAAATATGCTTAGGTTTTGAACGTTAATAAATAATTCATTTCAAGACCGATTTTCAAAAATATTCCACCAATCTATCTGGAATATTTCTACGCATCAATTTTAAAATTTCAATTAATTGATTATCAAAATAAGGCTATTGAACATAACGTAAATAAAAGGTGATGTCTTATAATGTCAATTTTTCAGAGTGAATTTACCAATTGCACAGTATAATCCTAGCACAGACTTCATATTCAAGTAAGGAACGTCTCCTAGGCAGTGATGAATGTTATATAACGGGTACAACTTCGCATTTTAATTCAGTCTTACGGCAGTCGTGGAGGGTGCACTGACGAACAGTTTCAGCCGTCTACCTCGCTACTGAAGCCTACGAGTTGGCGGGATAAAGCTGCTCGTGACAACGAGACAAGAATCATCCCACGTCACCTGCAGATGGCCATCCGCAATGACGAGGAGTTGAACCAAGAAGACCAAGAAGAAAACCTAAGTTCAATCGCGAACCATGTCTCTCCCCCGTCAAGTAAATCCGTCCTTATCAGGACGACCAAATCAGTTTGCCAATTAAAGAGTTTGGTTGATTTTTTCTCTTGTGCTGATTGAAATTTCAATTACCACGCCCCGCATTAAACACCGCATTCCAGAGTAAATGACAAGCACCTTGAACAACCAACAAACGAAATTCTAGAACGGATAATTCGAGCAGAACTGCAACACGTCCGACCGACCATCTAGTAGAGTTGTGCATAGCGGATTAGTTGCTGGTGATGGCAAGTACATAAGGCATATTTCTGTTAAGAAAATCATCCGTCTAGCGTGCAGTAATTAAAACTAATTATTGTGGCGCAATAACTGAATTTCGTCCCCTTTGGTGCAATTTGTATCACATTGCCTTCTTTGGTACCGCCTTCTTTCGTGCAAAAGCATCCGACGCCATTACATAACAACTTTTAGCAGTACATTTTGATTCAGTCTTACGACAGTCGTTAAGCTGCGCAGTGGCTGAAGGATCGCAGTTGGCGGCAGCTAGCACCATGGAGGGTGTACTAGCGAGCAGTCGTTGCTCGGAGCGGCGTTGGTGCAGTTGGCTGTTGGTGCTGATGCTCCCGTCAACCTCGCTGCTGAAGCCTACGAGTTGGCGGGAACAAGCCACTCGTGACAAAGAGACAAAGATCATCCCACGTCACCTGCAGATGGTCACCCACAACGACGAGGAGATAAACCAAGAATACCAAGAAGAAAACTCAAGTTCAATCGCGAATCATGTTTCTCCCCCGTCAACTAAAGAGTTTGTTTGGTGAAAATTTTCTCTTGTACTGTTTCAAATTAATTTCAATTACCGTGCCTAGGCTGAACATAGCATTCATTAAACGCCGCGTCCTGGAATTAATGACAAAGAACCTTGAACAACCAACGAACGAACTTCTAGAACGGATAATTCGAACCGAACTGCGACACTTCAGACCGCCCATGTGGTTGAGTTCGTTGTAGTTCCTAGTTGTGCATAGCGGATTAGTTGCTGGCGATGGCAAGCAAATTAGAAATGTTTCGGTTAAGAAAATCGTCCGTCTAGCGTGTAATAATTAAAACTAATTATTGTGGCGCAATAATTGAAGTTTGTCCCTTTTGATACAATATGTATCACATTGCCTTCGTTGGTACCGCCTTCTTTCGTGCACTAGCATCCGACGCCATTGCGTAATAGCTCTTAGCAGAACATTTTGATTCAGTCTTACAACAGTCGTGGAGCTGTGCAGTGGCTGCAGGATTTGCTTCATTCATCCGCCATTATCGAAGATGTTACAGCAGCGCTCGACTGTGCCCGTTAAGTCGTCTGGTGCACTGCTTCTTAGCGATATGAGTCGCCGATGCAAATTTCCGGTCAGATTGCAGTTCTCACTCGGTCGAATTCATCGTCTGCTCTGGAAGGGCAATACATCGAGCGCGTTGCCGCCGGTGCCCCCAGCTACCTCGCTGCAGTGATGTGTGCTAGTGACTGAAGGCCTCGAATTGGCAGGTAACGCCGCCGCGACAACAAGTAGACTACGTTATCTGCAGCAACGACGAAAAGCTGATGAAACTTCTTTCCGCTGTGACTATTTCACAAGCTGTTCTTTCAGACCGTGAAGAAAAGCTAAGTTTAATCGCGAACCATGTGTTCCCCGTCATGAATTAGAACCAGTCCTTTTCAGGACGAACAAATTAATTTGACTAATTGAAGAGTTTGTTTAATTGTAGTTTCTCTTGCGCTCATCAAAATTTTCAATACCATGCACCAGCTCAACGTGGCATTTGCTTCTTACGTCGCGTCCCGGAGTAAATGACCGAGCATGTTGGACAACCAACAAACGAAGCATTATTACAGCTGACCGACCATGTGTATTCGTGTATATATTAGTTCCTAGTTGTACATAGTGGATTAAGTAGATTAGTTGCTTAATTAATGTTTTAGTGCGAACGCTTAGTGTATGGGAATTAGATTTGGAACGAAACCCATTTCAGCCACTCTTTAAACAATCAAGCGATCTAGATTGTACATTGCTGCGTAGTCCTACGTCACCTTTGCGCACAACCCCATTGGGCTGTACCTTGTAGTTTTTTTTAAAGAGAACGGGAAAAGAGTAAGAGAGAGCTTACCCATTTATATTTAGCAGTGTTGCAAGTTTTGCTTATAAGATTTTAATTTTTTTTTGACGTAGGACTACGTCTGTGTTTTCAATACTGGGGTACACGTTCGAATTGCGAAAATTTGGAGCGTCACGAAAAATATATAGGTTTTGAACGTTAATAACTAAGTCATTTCACGATTGATTTCCAAAATGTTTGCACCAATCGATCGGAACATTTTCTACGCTTCGATTTAAATATTTCAAACTATTGATTTTTAACATGCAACTAATAAAATTAACGCAAATATGAAGTGATGTCTTATAATATCGATTTTTCATAGTAAATTTACCAAATACACAGTACTTTCCGCGCACAGACTTCATATTTAAGTAAGGAACGTCTCCTAGGCAGCCATGAATGTTATATAAGGGGTACACCTTCGCATTTTGATTTAGTTTTCCGGCGGTCGTGGAGCTGTGCAGAGTAGGATCTGCAGTTGGACGAGCAGTCGCAGCCCAGAGAGGCGTTGGTGCAGTTGGCTGTTGTTGCCGATGCTCCCGTCAACTTCGCTGCGAGAAAGATGGCTGCTGAAGCCTACGAGTTGGCGGGAAAAAGCCGCCCGTGACAACGAGACAAGAATCAATCATTCCACGTAACCTGCAGATGGCCAGCCGCAATGAAGATGAGATGAACCAAGAAAGAAAGTCCAAGTTCAATCACGAACTGTTCCTCCCCCGTCAACTAAATCCGTCCTTTTCAGGACGACCAAATAAGTTTGCCAACTAAAGAGTTTATTTGGTTGAAATTTTCTCCTGTGATGTTAGAAATTAATTTCAATTACCGCGCCCCGGCTGAACATAGCATTAATTAAACGCCGCTTCCCGTAGTAAATGACAAAGAACGTTGATCAACCAACGAACGAAATTTTAGAACGGATAATTCAAACCGAACTGCGACACTTCAGACCGCCCATGTGGTTGAGTTCGTTGTAGTTCCTAGTTGTGCATAGCGGATTAGTTGCTGGCGGTGGCAAGCAAATTAGAAATGTTTCGGTTGAGAAAATCATCCGTCTAGCGTGCCGTAATTAAAACTAATTATTGTGGCGCAATAACTGAATTTCGTCCCCTTTGGTGCAATTTGTATCACATTTCCTTCGTTGGTACCGCCTTCTTTCGTGCACTAGCATCCGACCCCTATACCTCATAGCTTTTAGCAGAACATTTTGATCCAGTCTTACGACAGTCGTTAAGCTGTGCAGTGGTCTTAGGATCGCAGTAGGCGGCGGCGAGCAGTCGTTGCCCATAGAGACGTTGTTGCAGTTGGCTGTTGTTGCCGATGCTCCCGTCAACCTCGCTGTGAGAAACATGGCTGCTGAAGCCTACAATTTGGCGGGAAAAAGCCGCCCGTGACAACGAGACAAGAATCAATCATCCCGCGAGATGAACCAAGAAAGAAAGCCCAAGCTCAATCGCGAACTGTTTCTCCCCCGTCAACTAAATCCGTCCTTTTCAGGACGACCAAATCAATTTTCCAATTAAAGAGTTTATTTGGTTAACATTTTCTCTTGGGCTGTTTGAAATTTCCATTACCGCGCCCGGCTGAACATGGCATTGCTTTAAACGCCGCGTCCCGGAATAAATAGCAAAGCGCGTTGAACAACCAATGAACTAACAGATCCATAACTATCTTCTACGCGTTAGAGATAGTGGCCCTCTCAACCATCGTAGAAAATACAACAGGGGCCGTATCATAATTAAGAGCCACCAAATGCTTTCTAAGGAGTGTACAATAGAATTTTCTTGGCCCTTTTCAGAACTGACTTAAATCAATTAGCGGATGGCCCTGACGTGTATGGGAATTCGATTGCTGTGTAGTCCTACGTCAACTTTGCGTACAACCCCATTGGGCTGTCCCTTATAGTTTTTTTGAAAATATATGTAGTAGCATAGTTAGCCTTCATTTTTTTTCTGGCTCTGGGGGGAGGTCGCCCGTCGTTCAAGTGGTTGCCATGAAATTGAGGTTTCGATTCCCGCTCCAGCCAGTGGAACTTTTTGCAAAACGAAAATGTCCAAACTGGTTTACTTGGTGTTAGGTTAAGTTGTTCGTAATTCGCTCTACACCCAAACTAAGAAAGTAAGATTGTAATACAATTTCGCTTGATTTTGTTACATTCTTGCTATTGATCGTAACTTGGATGAAAAATCTAACAGTTGTGGGCAAAAAAGCAACGGCAATTCGCAATGAAAGATTGAACGTGTGCGTAAGGTTGTGCGCAGTGATATTTAGTTGATGAGTGTCCGAAAGTCAGATGGCTCACAAAAATAAAATGTGCTTAATACGAGATCGAGATACGAACCGTGAACGTCAGTGCGGCGGCTTTTGATGGCAACCATTCAGCCACATTAACAAATTAAGAGCATCGGAATAGAAACCCTACAGTTAGTTCACTTGGCGAGGAATTCAGGGTACAGCATTGAAGCAAATGGATATATTTTACACCAAGCTATGTGCAACCTGTCGCTAACAAACTTGCATGGCATTGTTTATTTCATAAAACACTTTGTCGATGATCAGTGAGAACAAAAATAGAACACTTGATGGCGGCAATACAACAGTGGCCAATAGCGTTGCGGCATTTTGTGATATCAACTCATCCATATTGTATATTGATATGTTGGTGATGATTGAATAAGGGCAATAATAAATTTGTTTCGAGTTATTTGTGCCTGTGAGTCGCTTGCACACACGTGCATAGCTTCATTTGTACCATAAAACGCGTTGTGGACCAAAATGGGCAAAATTACCTTTCCTGAATCAAGCGGATTTCTCAAGATATAATTGCAAAGCTGCAAATGCATTATTGCCACCTTTTCAACTTTTGGGTGTATGTTCAATCTTCAGTCCGTACAATCTCGAGTTGAAGACGGTGTAAATGACTATTTTTATCGTAGTATCACGTGCCGCCAAACACTCAGGCTGTCCTACAGCCCAAGAAAACTGATAAGAAGATTTCAATCGCGAACCATGTTCCCTCCGTAAACACAGGATCAATTTCAAACTTACAAGCACGTTGGACATTTTAGAGCCAACATTTGATTAGGGCGAATCTGCTTTTGTAAACAAACACTTTGTCTGCTAATTTATCGGAAGTTGAATACAATTCCTTCAAATTGAATATATCAGCGGATAGAGATAAAGCTCCTCTTCCTTAAAGAGCGCTTAATTTGTATCTGTGACCTTTTGTTCAAGAGCAAATGACTACGAAAGCCATTCTTTACAAAAGCAAATTCGCCTTAATCTAATGTTGGCGCTGATTTAACAAACAAAATATCATTAACAGTCAATTCGAGCCGAACTGCAGTTTCTATAAATTTTCGTGGAGAACCAATTGCGGAAGAAGAACCGGAGCCTCACACACCAATAGCATAAGGTTTCATGGTTCTTTAGACTGAATACAATATAGTAGAAATTTATCAATTCGATGACATCAATTTCTTCACATCAACAAGCAGTCCTACGTCAACTGACATTACTCACCCTTTCGTTTTTTACGGACAAAAAGCTCTTCACTATTAAATAATTCGTAAACAAGCAAAACGATAGGGTTTGATTGACAGAAAAATCCTGAAGATATGATGATAAATTTCAGCTCGAGAGTAGATAATTAAATTTCAGATAATTTAAAATAAATTAGTGTATCAAAATGACTTTCAATCCAAAATTCGGGTAAATGACTTGATGAGGCTCTACGTCGTAATTGTTTTAAAGCATTGAAAATGTTTACACAATCAACTATTTCGTGAATAGAAGTGATTTCACCCGAAATCACGGTACCTTCCTTTAACTAACTTATCACGTAAACCATGAAGTATCTCTCAATGCACCTCCATCCATCGAATCCAATGAGTATGAAAAATAGGTTGCACACAGGAGGAAACCGTTCATATCGATTGCTGATAGGAATTAAAAAAATATTTTATGATCTCATGCTACCGCGCATTCCGGTTAAACTTCTCCAACAATCAGACGATCGAACAACTCCACCAGACTGATAGATGGCGCACGTGTCCCGCACGCACTGGACGCAGGCGACATACCGATTAGCCGATAGCAAGCATTGTAGCATTGTCAAATATTTCACCCAGCGTCGGTGCTGTAAGCGATTAGCTATAAATTGTTTTCGAAACTATGGCCTTCCTATGTGATGCTATTTTCACTTTCATCGCACAGTATGTTAGTCACATAGTAATTGACAATTACCACAGTGCTATGCGGCGTGAAGGTGATGCAATCGGGTTTGGGTTTCACATATCGAAACGGATGTTGTTTATGTTTTGAACATAAATATAAATCGAGAAATTATGAATATCCTGCCAGGAATTGAGTCATGATTAATGCTAGACTTATTATTTAACATAAGCATTTGCATTAAGGTTTAAAACCAGAAGTCTTTAAACATACCTTGGAAACTTTATTCAGCATTAGTCATAAATATGTATTCGCAACAACGCTTCAACATTGTATCGAATCAATCATAAAACATGCAACCGGAATGCAAATCATAATGACGTTCGCTTATTCTTTTGGGGCTGGTCAAGTGCAAACATGCTTAATAATTAAACACAATGATCGAAAATTCCACCATCAGCTCCTTTCCCCACGTAGCGCTTGCGAAGAAAAACAATTTTCATTTCACCTGAAAATTTACCATGCGTGAAGCATTAATTTATCATCGCAGACGATGCACCATCGGCACAACTCCTTGCATTTTCGTTGGCGGCATCCATCTGGCTGGAGAATTCCTCTCATTTAGCATCATCGGCAAATGGGCAGCTTCGGACACGTATTTTGGAAGAAGAAGAAAAGAAATCTACCGAGCGGTAGGTGGGGTAAAGCGAATCTTCCATATGATGCATATGCATATGATATGTTCTACTGCTCATTGTAGCACGTAATTAAAGTCCGAAAGCAACAGGCTCTTGTTTGACCCAGGCTTTAATAGCCACTAATTGACGAATTTCACGCCAACTCATCCAGTGTTTGGCAGCACCCTCTCAGAATCCAATGAAACTTTGTGGGTGAGTAGACTATGTCTTTTCAAGAGACTTTGCATACTTTGTTTTTCAAAATCTATGACTACCATTTGAAAAGGGCTTAAGTTTTTTGATCGATTTTTTTAAAATCAACATTACTCAAAAAGGAAAAGACTTACAAAAAAGTGAGGTATGGGTGACTTTTAGAAAATTGTCTTAACTTTTATGAAAAAAAAAAAAATTGTAAAATCGATTCTTACACGCTAAAAAAAATATTTCAAAAAATTTAAAGTCAATTTGCAAAAAATGGCTATCTTAGAATTGGACGAATTTTTTTTAATAAAGGCAATATAATTCAGTACCACCATTAGATTAAAGCGAATCTGCTTTTTTAAACAAAGGATTTTCTCTTGAACAAAAGGTCACAAATACAAATTAAGCACTCTTTAAAGAAGAGGAGCTTTATCTCTATCCGCTGATATATTTAATTTGAAAGAATTGTATTCAACTTCGGATAAATTAGCAGACAAAGTGTATTTTTTACAAAAGCAGATTCGCCCTAATCAAATGTTGGCGCTGAATTGTCTAAAAGTTCGCCATACAGTGCAAGATGGGCACTTTTAAGAAAAAAAAAAAAAAGTTTGTAAAATCGATTTTTACATGCTTTGAAAAAAAATTAAATTTAAAGTCGATCTGCGAAAAATCAACATCTTAGAATTGTACGAACTTTTTTTTTTTAAATTTTATAAAAGCAATAAAATTGTCTAAAAGTCCGCCATACATTGCAAGATGGGCACTTTTATGGAACAAAATTTTCATGTCATATTTTTACCGTGTATCGCGCCAACTCGTCTTATAATTTGGTCCAAAAACCTCACAGAAGCCAATTAAATTTAATTAAATGACCATTTGGATTTTTAAGGGTCTTTGAATGTTTGAAAGGGCTTATTTTTAAATTATTATTTATTTTTAAACTTTAGTGATAACACAATTAAATAGGTAGTTGATCCTGTTTGTTACCAAAACTTTGAAGTACATAACAAGAAGGACAATAAATTGGAAAACTAAAGCATTATCATAATATCTGAAGTACTGACCCATGACTCAAGAACAGTTCAGTTGTTTATATCAAAATTGCTAGACAAAATTTAAATCAAAATTTATTAAACAAAATACAATATTTTGCTCAAAATTTTTTTTTTCATGTCAGATGGAGCAGCGGTACATTATAAAAACAAAGAGAACATTGCTAGCTTGTGCAATTTCAAGTCCAAGTATGCATTGAAAGCAGAATGGCACTTCGTTGCAACGTCTCATGGGCCTATTTGTTGCTATTGTTGGTTCTCTCAAGTGAATGGCAAAGAGAGCAAGCCTTGCTCAAGATTATAGAAACACAATCAAAACTCCTCGGTAACTCTCTGACTGGGCAGTTGAACAGTCAAATAAAAGTATTACAAAACTGAAGTTCTGCTTCATATCAGCTGAACAGTATGCAAAAATGTCAGAAGAACTTTAGGAGTTATATAGCCACGTAACTGGTAACCTGGTACGCAGGCTCATTGGTTTGTGCCTATTACAGAAAATCAAATTTCAGCTCGAAAGTTTTCTGATTCAAAGGATAATCCAAAGAAATTTACTTTGTATGAGAAAGATTTATAAATTAAATATATGAAGCTATGTTAATTACTAGTACGTGAAAATGTACATATAAAAATAAATAAAATAAAACCCTTACCAAGCAAAAACCTATGAGTTTTCATTGAAATAAACAGTTTTCGAAAATTCATATACCGTCAGATTTGAATCGTCTTTAAATGGATATGCATGCATCAAGTCTTATCATATTATTTTAATTTTCAATCTTCAAATCAAATCAAATTTTCTGAATTTGATAAGACTTGATGCATATCCGTTTAAAGACGATTCAAATACGTATGACGTCCGCTCTTTCTTTAGATTTAACAACCGCCCTCTATTACAATTTTTCCCATACCTTTTCCACGTACTGCAACAAATCTTGACCACAAAGTTTCATTGGATTCTGAAAAGGTGCTACCAATCACAAAGACGAGTTGGCGTGAAATTCGTCAATTGTCCTAATCATGCCATCATATTACATTTCCAGTTAGAATTACCGGAAAATATGCGAAATGAAACTTTTCATCTTGTGACCGATGTGTTCGTACTTCCTGAGTCAAAAACAACTTCCATTTTCTTCTTGACTATCCGGTCCCTGCTAGTACTGCTCAAATGCAAAGGGTACTAGTATTTGAGGGCGTGTTCGTATGAATAACGTTATCACGGGCGAATCAATAAGCTTGATACCGAGCATGGGACCGATGTGCAGGTACTTCCTGAGCCAAAAACTATACATACTTAGAAAATTTTACGGTATTCGGTAATTTTTTACCGAAATTTCAACTGCTGAACGTTCGGCAATCCGATTTACCGGATTTCAGTGAAATTTTACAGTATTCCGGTAAGCGAGAACAAAATCAATCGATAGCTTCGTGTAAATTTTCAAATTAAAATACGTTAGCAATCGCTTGTTCACTAGCGCTTAGTACGTCAAAATTTCATGCCGACGTTCGCTGCACGGCTTTGGAATTTTACACACGCTGATGAATTTTTAGTGAAACTTGACATTTTGACAATAAATTGGAATGTTCGAAATATATTGTAAAAAGTTGTTATTCGACCGATTTTTGAGAAGGCGTTTGTCAAAGAAGTTTAGATTAGTTGTTTGTCAGGTAAAAATATTTTTCAATTTGGAATTTCAATCATTCACTAATTCGACTTCAGTGTGAAATAGTTAGTTTTAATAAATGTTACTAGCCCCATTGAGCGTGCGAATGTGACCAAACCACCCCAACACTAACAACCCCGCCCAACAACCATTCCCCGCAACCCCCCAAAATACCCCCCCACAAAACCACCCCACACACCACAACACACACAACACAACAACAAACCAAACAAAACCCCAAATATCAATAATAGGTCAGGCTCCAGTTACTCCACCAAAGGGTTCTACAACAGTGAACCAATTTCAAATCGCTATTTGCATATTGATTGTTGCTACTAGTTACCCATATTTGAGTATTTTCTCCCATACAAATTTACTCAAAATGGGTAAAGTCAACTTTATCCATATTTGAGTTTGTTCACTCTTTTGTGATTATGGGTCAACTGAGCTTATGCCTGGGACAGATATACAACGTACAGCGTTGTACGAACTGCCAAATACTTTAATCCAGTACTAAAAAACAGGTACTAGACGAAAGGAGTACAACGCTGTACGTTGTATGTCTGTCCTACTTATGACAGACATACAACGCTGACCGTTGTACGAACTGTCAAATACTTTAATCCAGTACACAAAAACACGTACTAGACTAAAGGAGTACAACGCTGTACGTCGTATGTCTGTCCCAGGCATCCCAGGCCTTAGAGTGTGTGTTGTCTTGATTTCTAGTACCATGCATGCTTAGTTCAGTTGACCCAAATATGGGTGAAGAATAACCATAATCGTGAAAAGTGCACATATCCATTTACGGGTACATTACTACTTACCCATATTTGAGTATTATTGATGTTGAAAAAATAAAAATATGGAGCAATCTGGACTCGAACCTTAAACGTTGAGGTTATGGGTACAGTGACTTGCCCACTAATATTTATCAACACTTATAATCAGGAAAGCTTAAAGGCGTAC
Organism: Aedes koreicus; assembly: GCA_024533555.2. NCBI lineage: Eukaryota > Metazoa > Arthropoda > Insecta > Diptera > Culicidae > Aedes > Aedes koreicus. Next base: position 54,529 of record JAHHFK020001986.1, on the reverse strand, counting down.
AAGAACAACGTCGTGTGAAACAAAATCCATTCATGTATACTTAAAATGCACAAAAATATTGCAAATTTGCAAAATGCTTCGTTAAAATCATTTAGAATTAAATAATTTAAGTATCGGTGGGTTTCGAAAAGATTCACCCTGCCCCGGTTTTTTTATTTATGATAAGAAGACTAGCCGACCCCAACCCGCCACGAAAGGTAGTTTACGTCCAGTAGGAGAAAGAACAAAAATAAGCTGCTATTAGCGGATTGCCGTGGGCTGGGGCTGTCCCCTGGCGGACGCTTGGGGGGGGTGGTCTGGAGGAGATAGAAGAAAGAGAAAAAACACGAGAGCTTTATTTTTATTTTCGACAACGAAGAAAAAATATATTGTATATTTTTTTTTGTTGTGGTTGCAGCACACCCAAAAAAAAAAAGACGGCTGGTAGTAAAAAAAAATTTTTCCTGGTCATGCAAAAACCATGGTTGAACGTTACAATTAGATTGCCATCTTGGTCTAGATTGACATTTGTAAGGGCATCTTCAACGGCGGTCCAAACCGTAGTTTGTATTAATTTTTTAGACCAAACGCAAAAACATCCCTGCACCGGTGTTGTAAATTTTGTTTTATACCGGATCTATTTTGCATCATTTTAAAACTGGTATATGTTTTAATCTATTCTTGCAGCAATTTGGAACAAGAAAAATACCGTTCCAAAACACTACACGCTACTTGATAATACCAATTAATGAGTAAAACTTCAACTTTTACAAAACAAAAACTCAAGTTTAAAATCAACCGTGTTGTTTACTAACGCAAACCCTCGCGCAAACCAACAAAACTTTGAATGCAGACCGATGGACCGAATGTCTATTATTTTTTAGTTGCTGCAGATATTGTTCCGATGTTTTTCGTTCCCGAACAGTTTTGAGGCTTGCCGAGGTATATTTATGAGCCGAAAAGTGATCAAGGAATTCACAAAAAGCCCGTCGAAAGTAAAAGAAATCCGCAAACAAGTTAAACATTCAAACTTACATTTTTCGCACAAAAAACTCTTCCCTTCACAAGCTTTGGCCTTTTTTTGTAGAAGCTAATTTATCTCAATCGAAAGTTATTCAAACTACTAATAAGGAAATATATCCGTCGTATTCCAGTCTTAAAAACGCAAAAACTAGTTGCTATCCCAAAGAAGGGAGTATCTATGTGAGCGAAACTTTTGTTGAGATTCGGCTTCAAGATCTGGACCATACAGTGACTCGCTTGTGCCTTTATTTGAAGTATGTGATTGAAGGATTTTCCGAATAACAAAAGGAAGCCCTTGTATTTGTGCTGAAATGGGGATGTGATGGATCTAAGCAGTCGCAGTATAAACATCAAAATTCTAATCATGTTCTAAGATTGGCTGCAAATTGTACTGGTTGTGAGTTGAGCTGCACAGAAAAAAAAATCTTAATATTCATTGTTATGTAAATCTCAGAGCATGTAAAATTATCTTTCATTTCACACGAAGCAGCAACTTGCATGAAATACTTCCAACAAAGACGAGCTTTTGCATACAACATTATCGACAATGTATGGAATGTCCAAGATCTTTGCACGTTTTGTAATTTAAATATGTATGTTTTGTGACGCTCCATTTATGTGCATGCTATTGAACAGAAATTCACGCTACTTTTTCGAGCTGTGTGCAATATGTCGGGATAAGGAAGAGAGTATTCTAACAAACGTTTGTGAGGTGACGGACAGGTGAAGCAGCACTTCGATGAACATCTGAATGGAGTACAGGAAAAGGACAAATACAGCGAAGAAAGTGCCGTCGGCGATGCAGCAAGTTACGGAGATGTGCCACCCCCGACGATAAGTGAAGTGAAGGATGCCATCAAGCAGCTGAAGAATAAAAAAATTGTTGGGTCGGATACACAGATAAAAAGAAACATTGAATTTTCTGCGTTATCTAATTCACATAAACGGAATACTAGATTTGACAGAAGATAATGGGATATTTCATGTAAATTTAAGCCAGATAACGCCTGAATCTAGCCTGTTGTATGAAAGATTGCAAACATTGTTGTATGACGCATAAAATATTGCAAACAATTTCGTTGTTTGCGCCTCCTTTGGCTTGGAATTAAACGAGGGGAAATTTTACGCACTTGTTAAAATTAATTTTTTTTTTTTCAGTGTAGTATTGGAGCAGAACTTATCAAGATTGGCCCGGACAAGTTGGCCAATTGCCTGCATCGACTGATAGTCGTGGTTTGGGAAACCAAACAGCTGCTGGAGGAGTGTATGGATGGGTTTATTTGCCGTATCTACAAAAAGGGCGACAAACTGGACTGTGAAAATAATCGTGCGATCACCGCCCTTAATGCCGCCTATAGAGTGCTATCCGAAATCGCGACTGTCACCACTATCAAAAAGATTCGTGGGAAGTTATCAGGCCGGCTTCATTGAAGGCCGGTCTTCAACGGACCAAATCTTCACATTGCACAGATCCTCCAAAAGTGCCGTGTATATAGAGTCCCTACGTATCATCTATTCATCGACTTAAAATCCGCATATGATACAGTAAACCGAAACGAGCTATGGAAGATCATGGACGAGAATGGCTTTCCGGTAAAGCTGACCAGACTAAACAAGGCTACGATGGGTGGAACCTAGTGCTGTGTGAGGATATCGGGTGCATTATCAGGTTCATTAGAATCCCGTCAACGTGATGGAATCTTCTGTATGCTTGCTCTTGAAGGTGTTATGAGACGAGCGGCATTCAAAATGTCGGGCACGATTCTCAACGGATCCAGTCAGTTGCCAATAATGTCCACGTCAGCTTTCCTGATGACGTGGACATTATTGGCAGAACGTTTGAGGTGGTGGCAGAGCAGACCAGACTAAAACGTGAAGGAGTTAAGATTGGGTTGAAGATAAATACGTCCAAAATGAAGTATTTAGCCGAGCACGACAGAGCCCGTCTAGGCAGAAGTGTAACGAACGACGGTGATGAGTTCGAGGTAGTCGACGAATTTGTCTATCTCGGCTCACTGGTTACTCCGGACAATGAAAACAGCCGTGACATCCGGAGGCGTATTATCAGTGGAAGTCGTGCTTACTACGGGGTCCACAAACAACTGCGGTCAAATAGACATAGCTCCCATACGAGGTGTATCCTGTATAAAACTAAAATCAGACCGGTTGTTCTCTACGGGCATGAGACATGGACAATGCTTGAGGAGAACTTTCGAGCACTCAGAGTTTTTGAGCGAAGGTTGTTAAGAACCATCTTTGGCGGAGTGCAGGAGACCGGAGCCTGGAGGCGGATGATGAAACATGAGCTCGCGGAACTCACTGACGTACCCAGTATTCCACCTTACGAATTCAAATCTGGACAAATACGCTAGGCAGGACAACTATCCAGCGAAAATGGTGTGAAAATTGTGAAAAACTTGTAGTATGACAAAACCCTGTTCCGTGTTACCCTAGATACTGCTGGTCCAAACCAGGTGGCAGGTCTCCAAAAATTAAAAGTTTTTGATTACGGGCTCTGAAATTTTGAAAATATCCAAAACATTACTTCCTACTATGGTTGATGGAAAAGTCGCAGCATCTTCAATGCGGTGTTACATTTTTGGAAAGACCCCAAAACAGTTCAATGATCTATCAAAAAAAAAAAAAAAAAAAAAAAACCCAAAAAAAAAAAAAAAAAAAAAAAAACAAAAATTAATTTATATTTTTAACCGGAACGAATTATTAAATACTGCAAAAAAGGTTATGAAGCTACCCAAGTAAAACCACTTGTCATATTCATGTTAATAATACACGTTTTAGACCATGCTCATGTTTTTTTTCTAACGTCAATAACTTAATTTCATACACGCATATAACCGAAAAAGCGCAGAAAATGTGGCATTTTTTAACATCTTTTAGGTCATACCAGATGTTTTGTAGAACATCCATAAGACAAATATTATGTTCTATGGATGCTTCCAACAGCATGCTCATAACATAATGATATGTTTTGTCAAAGCAAGCACGGTATGAACAAAGTACAAAAATATAAACAAGATTTTTTAATGGCGAAACGATATCGTAGCTAATGGTATTTTACGCGTTAAAGATGATTGTTTATAACTTTTTCAAATAGGAAAGTAAAAGTGCTTTACGCATGGAAGTTGTATCAAAATTGTATATGCGGCTCAAGGTTACCAGTGCAACTTTCTGTTTTACCTTCCCTAATTTCATGCGCCATCGATTGGATTAAAAAACGTAGAAGGTACCCCGAATAAATTATTGAATTTTAGTGAGATTTCTTTATGGAATTCACAAAAACCAACATGGCGATTTACCAAGTCTACAGTCCTACAGTACAAGTCTACAGTACGGGTAAAAACATTTGTAACACATTTGATTTTCAAATGTTCGTTTTTTTTCTGCGTTTTTTGTTGTGAAATTGAACCGAGTAATAACAGTATGAATGAAAATACAAATACAATTTTTCTATTATGTTGTGCATAGCTACAGCTCAAACGACTCCCCCGAAAATTAAGCGTAACAATTTATAAAAAATACTAAACAATCTACCAGACTGTTGCTTTATGTTACATTTGAATAAACCCCTATGCCCAATTTGACTTCTATTTGCATCAGTGAGTGGCATCACAATCTTACATTTAGGTAGAGTTTTTTTTTTATTCCAGTATTTCAAATAAACATATTTTCAGCCGTCACTGTATTGGATTCACAATCTATTCTGAATAATTTCACTATTGCATGAGGATGTTGAAAACATGTTTAAAATTCATCTCGAATGCAACCTATCAACATATTTACAAACATCTAGCATACACGCTATTTCCAAACAATCCAAAATGAAGTACGTTTGACTCAAATCAGTCAAAAGTATGGATACTCAAAAGTGAGTAAAGATAGTTGGTAGTGGTAAGATGACAAACAGTCACTGATGTTTTCAAGAAGTAAAATTTAAGTTGATCGAACAAAAATAGAACAAAAATGTGTTCGCTGTTCTGGTACCACGTTTCAACCGAATATTTGTGGAAAAACATCCTCAAAACTTTTTCAAGACCAGACATGTTTGGTATTTCATCCTCACGACTTTTTTACAACAAACTTCTTATATTCTTGTCAAAGAAGATGTTTCTGGTGTTACTTGGGCCCCCCTCTATATATTTTACAATTCTGCCCCCCCTCCCCCCCCCCCCCCCCCCCCCCCCCCCCCCCCCAAAAAAAAAAAAATCCCCCGCCCCCCACACCCCCCCCCCCCTTCAAACCCCCCCCCCCCCCCCCCCCCCCCCACACACCCCCCCCCCCCCCACCTCTCTTCACCCCCCCATCCCCCCCCCCCCAACCCCCCCCCACCCCCCCCCCCCCCCCGCCACCAAATTTTTGCCGTTTTTGTTTTCCCCCTTTTGGCTCCCCAAAAAGAATAAAACCACCAACAGCGAGTATTACTGTGCATTATTGGAGCGATATTGGAGCGAAATCGCTGCTAAACGGCCTCACATGAAGAGTAAAACAATTTAATGTTTGCAAGACAATGCGCCGGCGCACAAGAGCATCACAACCACGGCTAAAATCAAGAATTTAGGGAATCGACCGTATTCACCCGATTTGGCTCCCTCGGACTATTATCTGTTCCCAAATCTCAAAATATGGCTCATCAATAAAAAAAATCAGCTCACGCGAGGAAATCGTCGACGCCGCGGAGGAGTATTTAGCAGACCTTCCGGAAAATTACTTTTCGAACGGGATCAACAAGTTGGACAATCGCTAGAATAAGTGTATCGAGCTAAAAGGGGACTACATTGAATTAAATTTAAAAAAACATTCAAATTGTTTTTATTCTCAATGAGGTTACTTTTTACTCCACCGAGTAATATTCATCGATATGAACATGATGACAACATCTTTGAAGATGAAGGGACAACACAAATCCTACATGATAAGAATTAGGTATTTATTACCACTACGATCCATCACCTTGAATAACTTTTTTTTTCTTTAATTATTACCGAATAGTGCATTTTTTTCTGACGGTAACTAGAACTTTGTCATTGACATCAAAACTGGCATCATGAAGCCTTTGCATTTGCAATAATAGTAGCAGAGTTTGTAAAAAGTCATTTTGAGTTCTCTAATTTTTATTTGGTTCATCTCATGTTATCATGTTGAGTTTTTAAGGTTTCATAAATGTAATATCTGCCCTATTCTGGGTATTCAGAGTTAACGGTGTGCTGTCAGTCACTCACCAACACAATCAAAACATTGTCGATCAATGCAAGGTGAGAACTTTACGAAACATAAATACGAATAAAGCGGAGCAAAAGCTTCAGTTACTGTTTAGACTTTAATCGGTGTGTTTTGCATTTCTACCCATCTGAATAGCATTAGCGGACAGATTAGTTTGGCGACGAGTGAACTTTAAAAAGTGAAAGTGGCCCAGACTAGTAGGGTGAAAGAAAAACCATCGAACACGCCGGATTGCGATTTGTTTGCCAGTGCGTGGGACAACACAAAAAAAGCGGCAAGAAGACCGGGAGGATTTGGTTTTTCGCCGTCGATGCTGCAAAAACAGCGGGATCGGCACCAAAGTGAAACCGTAAGTAAAGTGATTCAAGTGAGCATTCTGTGCAAGTATTATATGCATTGTAGTTAACGAATTAACTCCAAATCGCTTAAAGGAGAGAAACAGAATATTGGAAATGATTGCACTGTTGTGTGGGTAGACCATTTTGTTTTGTTGACTGCCGAGGTCCTTTCTTGAGTCGTCTTCTTCTTGATTTTCAAGGAAGGGATTTATTGTGTAGGATAATATTACACCAATTTATATGGAACAAAAAAATTTTTTGTGCACATTATAAGAGTGTATTTTCTTTATTCTTATCAGGTAATTAGGAAGTAGCCACAGTTCTCCTTGTTTGGTTTTGCTACTGGAAAGAAGTGTGCGCCACCAGTACTGTGCGTCAACAGCCAAAACCTGAGACTACAGGAACTAGAACTGCGGGTTCGTTCAAGCGAGGATTCCGGACGATAAATTAGTAGTGAGGCAACTGCTACGCAAAGTTTCGAGTGTTTCGAATCCGAATACTGTTGGTGTACGGCGGTCGGCGGGTGAAATACGGGATTACTGGACGGCAAAGGTCGAAGTTGACGAGGATCAAAGGATCTCCTTGGTGAGTCAGACATTTTCTTACGTTGCATAATTTCAAAGAGAGTAGCATTGTTACAATTCGTGACAAAGGGTGATCCATTTTGGTTTTTATTTGTTCTATTTTCTTTTGTCCTCTAAATTTGTGGACCATTATTGTCCTGAAATCCATTTTAAATTTTCTAGCCTTTTATTTGCTCGTGTTGTTCTCACTAAACACCTTTTGAATAATGAGTACTTCGAATATCGCATGCACTATGGATCCATACTGTAGAGGTGCCAGTTTTAATTATTGGTACACTCGATTAAAGTACTTTTTCAAGGTGAACAAGATAAAAGAGGAGGACAGAATAGCATACTTTGTTACTATTAGCGGGCCAGTAATGTTTGAGGAGATTAAACTACTGTACCCCACTGGTAATTTTGTAGAAGCATCTTTTGATGATATAATATCTAAATTGAAGAACCGTTTGGATAAAACGGACCCAGACTTGGTTCAGAGGTATAAATTTAGTATAAGGGTTCAGAATCCGGACGAGACGACGGAAGACTTCATTTTATCTATGAAATTACAAGCGGAGTTCTGTAACTTTGCTAATTTCAAGGAGGTAGCCATTCTTGACCGCATGATTGCGGGTATTAGAGATAAAAAATAGAGGCAGAGACTTCTGGGAGAGGAAAAATTGGTTTTGGCTTACGCCGAGAAGATCGTAGCAACGTGAGAAATAGCAAGGGCAAATGCGGGAACAACAGAAAGTAACCAAAATGGAAGTCAGGGTATTGTTGCGGCAATTGGAAATACTCCAAGGGTGCCATATGGAGGATACCGTGCAGGTGAAATATATAGAGGATTTGAAGACAGTCGAGGACCGATCAAAAACAGGCTAGGAGCTCGACCCTATGAAAGGACACAATTTAACAGGGGACAAAAGAATTTCGGTCCAAGATGGGGTGGGCCTCGCCAAAGGGAAGGCAACATTGAGCGACGGAGACCTGACTACTCTCAGATGGTGTGTAACTACTGTGGGGTTAAAGGTCACATAAAGAGGAAATGCTTCAAACTTAAAAACTTACATCGAGATGCAGTAAACTTGGTCGATTCTTATAGACCAGGCCCTTCGGCGGACAGGCACATCAGCGAGCTACTGGAGAGGATGAAGGCAAACGATTCGGATGGAGACGAAAGCGATTCAGGTACAAATTGGAAACGTTAAGGCTATGGCCCACCGATCTCAAATAAGAAGGATCGTCGAATGGCGGTACCCCAACATCATAATAACTGTAAAGAGACCAGAAGAGGAAGTGCAAGAGCCGGATAGCACCGTACGAGATCGGCCAAATGGCGATTCCGAAGGAGCGACGACGTACGAAACCACCGAAACGGACTTAAAAGGTAGCCAAGAGACTCCGGATCAATCAATAAGGTTAAAGCAAGCAAGAAAACGAAAACACGTAGAAGGTGAAGCAAGTAAGCAAAGTTCATTGAGGATGCTGCGTAGATCAAAACGCAGGCGAAAGACAAACGTTGACGAAGATTTTATTTATACATGAACAGATTGATGTGGGCATTCGATTTTAATGCATTACTGAATATGAAAATATTTTTTTTGTTTGGTTTCAAATTGTATTAAAATTATTGAATTAAAATCGTCGGTTAAAACCGAATCGAAAACTTAAGAGCGAAGGAGTTGTAATATCTGCCCTATTCTGGGTATTCAGAGTTAACGGTGTGCTGTCAGTCACTCACCAACACAATCAAAACATTGTCGATCAATGCAAGGTGAGAACTTTACGAAACATAAATACGAATAAAGCGGATCAAAAGCTTCAGTTACTGTTTAGACTTCAATCGGTGTGTTTTGCTTTTCAACCCAAATTAATAAATTAAAGAACAAACGCAAATTTCTATCTAACGGACCGCTTGTTTTCTTCGGCCCTAAGCGAAAATTTTAACCAAAAATTTCTGTACGAAGCAAACCGTTACAGCCAAATAAAAAATTAACCTCCATCCGGTTATAAATATACCATTAGAAAAATCTGTTTTTATATTCAAGAGTTCACTTTACGCCAACCTCCCCACATATGTACGCGGCTGACTAAAAGGAAAATTTGAAAGCCCTCCGACAACGCCTAACCGTAATTTCGCATCGACTCAAGAGCAGCATCCCTTTCTCTGACACCACTCAAAGCTACTCAGTTGGAAAATATTTGCACGTTTTCGTAGTGTTTCCATCGCGTTTTTCTCGCTTCGCTGCAATTTTTCCTTTGGTCGTTTGATGCTATGTAGGTGTTGCCTCCAAAATCCTTTTCTTCCATCTGAAGCTGAGCTTTCCTCAAAAAAAGAAAACATGCAAAATTTAAAGTCTAAAGTTTATTCTGCTTCCTACCGACCCGGAAGTCAAAGCGTAGCTATCAGTTTCAGCTCCGTCATTTCGGCTTCCTTGTCTGGAGCATTTTTAATATGCGCAACCGCTGTCAAGCAACATTCAATCATTTCACCAAAAACCACCACCGCCCGGCCCTGGCATGCGACTCCAACTAACTACAGAAAGATAATTATTCAAATCTAACACTTTCACACGTACTACAAACTCCAAACCCGTAGTTGATGCTAATTAATGTTATGTTTTCCTCCATCTATCACTTTTACCACGCATGAACGAAACATACGACCATCGATATCGGTTTCGAGACTGGGGAACTAAAAATAGACTCAATCAATTTGCCACAGTCCAATCAGTCCAGCAGTTGAAATGCGAAATCCAGGTACCCGATAGCCGAATCAAGAAAGAGAGAAATAATTATGCCCATTATGAAATCATGTGGGGGTGAACGAGTGTGGCCACGCAAAAACCGCCGATGGAGGAGAATGCAGAAGTTGGAAAAGCGGCTAGCTGTTGATTACTTGCTACTGAAATCAACAGATTTTCTGCGAGGCATGCAAAACTGGCACAATTTCTGTAACACCATCACTTATGTGAATCGTCCCCATGGCATCAATTTGTCGTCGACGTTGAAATATCAGCTGACGAGATCAAAATGTGCTGCATTCCATCGATATGATGTTTGGAAAATTTTCTGCTCAACTTGGACTTCTTGTTATGCTGTTTTCGAGACCAATTGGCTCATTAATTGATGACTTCGATCAATCAGGGCCACAGTCGTGAGTTTCGAGGACTTGGGTGATTTAATTACTGCGCCGTTATTTTTCTGTCATTCTTCTTTCAATTTGTTTTCTCGGTCAGAACCCATTTCGTTTATGTTATTGTGAAAATGTTAAGGGCGATGGAAAATTTATAGAAGACAGTTGGCATGTAGTACTTTACCAATACAAAAAATATGCAAATAAACAAATCAGGTTTTATGTTACTACATGTGTGAAGTAATCGATTACCAGGTTAAAAGGGAAATATTTTCCTCTCAATAAGAGGTCTTAATAGTAAAATGCTGTATACACTAGAGAAAGATATAGATAAGATATTGATAGTTCCAGCGGAATATGGAAGTATGAAAATTCAATAGATTTTCAGACGGACAGCTTTTTGTCCACCTACATTTTTGGCATTTCAATTTTAATCATAATTAGCTTATAAGTAGCTCACAATAAAATATTCTCGACGCGCAATCTCTGCTACAAATGGTTCACGCGAAGTAAATTGATTAATAAACGTTTTGCAAAATATGTCACATTCGGAGTGGCTTGAATCTCTCGTATTTTATATGACCTTTGGGTCAAATCATCTTACTGTGAACAACGATTGAGTTGAAAATACTGTTTTCGCTGCTGCAAGTGATTTTCCAAAATGTGCTTTAAAACATCGTTCAGAACATTTATAGAAAAAAAATGACAAGATTTAAAAGGTAAAAATACTATTGGAAAAACATTACACCAAAATGTTTTTGCAAAACGTGTTTTGTGACTAAAACATTTAATTTGTTGAACAAGATTGTGATTCATTATATTAACGTCTCTTTAAACAAGATTGTAGTTCCACTGTCAACGAGAAGAAAATGATTGATATAGGGTGTCCCAGTAAGTCTAACTACACTGAAAAAAATCAATAATTATTCCTATTAAAATTGCCACTTAAATCGGTCAATTTTTGCTTCGAATTGAAATCATGTGAGCCAGTATGATTTTCATTTGCCGCACATAATTTTTAACACCCGTCACTTAATACACAGGTTCGTTTCCAATGAGACTGATATGGTCCGCATATAATTTTCAATGGGGCGAGAAATGTCATTCAAGCGTGTTTTCACTTTGCCCTATTATGTCCATCTTCGCACTAAAAACGAAATAAATAACCGTGTGGGAAAAACAATCAGCTGCTTTGTCGTTCTAGAAGAAGAAGAAAACTGCAAAATGGGGAAGCAAAGTGAAGTTTACCGTGTGGTGGTTGAGGTACTTGGTTTGCCAGCGGAAGTCACTGAATTTCTTGAAGGTAATAAATTACTATAGATGTTCTTCTTTGCTGTTAACATTGTGTTTATATTGAATATTTCACATCTGCCGAGCATTTTTTCCATTCCCGCAGAAGAACTGCTGAACGCGATAGCCTCAAAAAGTTGGGATAGTGATTGCATGGAAACTATCTTGAACAAACTTTACGACTGGCGGTCAAAAGAGGTTGAGAAAACTATTCTTGGCGAATTGAGTCTCCCTCTTGAATTCCTGGAGTGCTGACAAGGTAAGTTCTATGGAATTTCTTTATATATATACTGTACCAAATAATGTTTTCCTGTCCGCAATTATCTTTTACAGGTTGCGGATTTTCAACTGAAGAGTTGGAGAGGGTGACCATTGATGAGGTTTTGTTGCTGCTTTCCCAATCTCAGACCACCTGGAACGTCGATGAAATATTTCGCAGGATTTTAAGCTGGAGGGTACAGAAGGTATGTATTGCGTAGGTGGTTGAACGCAGGATAATCCGTTGACCGAAAATGGATTTTCTCCTGATCTGTGTACGTTAAACTTATAGTTTAGTACAAATAAAATCTCTTTCATTAACACATTTCGTTTTATTACATGAAAAGATACAAAAAATCCACTACATGCACCTTTTCACATAAGAGGTATTAAAAAACTCATTTGAATTTTGCTAGGAAAAGTTAATGCAATCGATTTACACTATAATTAAGTTTTTAAGTAAATTGAGGTTTTATTGCACTTTTATGTTCTCTGCAATATTTTTTGACAGTTCAACGTGACATTTACGAGATCCCTTAAATCGTACGCCGAAGAGCGGACTTTTGATCTGAACGATCCTTTTCAAACTTTCAGACAGTAAAATATAACCCATTAGTTAGCTTTTGGCATATTTATTTCATTCAACTTCAATACAATAACCGTACACTCGCACCTAACGCTTAACTCCACTCATTAGGTTCTGTACAACATCTGGCTGCAGCTTCTTCTGTACGGAAACACGCTTTTTCTTCATGCCTCACTCAGATTTGATTTCCTTAGGATGCTTCCGTAGTGCCTGCTTCATTATAGCTCAGTATTTTCCGATCGGCCTTAGTTTTGGTGCGTTGGGGGAGCGGTGTCCATGTCCTTGGGTACGAAAGTGAACCCGTTGGCTTCGTACCACTCCAGGACAACATTTGAATAGTGGCACGAAGCTAGATCCGGCCAGTAGATCGTAGGGTCCTCGTATTGCTTCAACAGAGGAATCAGAAGCTTTTGTAGACACTCTTTGAGGTAGATCTCCACGTTTACAGTCCCGGTAGTCACGAACGGCGCACTCAGTTTGCCACATTGGCAGATCGCTTGCCAAATCATGTATTTTTTGGCAAACTTTCAAAGTTTCTGCTTCCTTACTCCCTCCAGAACATCAAATTTGTGCTGGGTGGTGAAGAACAGTATCCCCGGAAGCTACCGGAAGTCCGCCTTGCGAAAGTCTCATCATCCATGATGAGGCAATGAGGCTTCGTCAGCATCTGGGTGTACAGTTTCCGGGCCCGTGACTTTCCCATCGTATTTTGCCGTTCGTTATGATTTGGAGCCTTCTGCACTTTGTACGTATGCAGTCCCTCCCGGTCGTGGGCTCTCTGAACGAAATACTTGGACAGATTCAACTGTTTGACAACATCCCTGACCGAAGCATTGGGATTCCGCATAAACGCTTTCACGACACGCTTGTGATCCTGATCACTAATAGAACATCCATTCTGACCGCATTTTTCCTACTTTTCGATGCTCAGAGTTTCGTAGTAACGTTTAATCACACGACTCACCGTTGACTGCACGATTCCAAGTTGTTTTCCGATGTCCCGATTGAGGATTTTCCAGGTGCTTGCGCAAAATCAATTCGAGACGTTGCTTTTCGAGTGACGCCATTTTTTCCAATTGTCGAAAAACTGACAGCGATAAAAATACAATAAAAACACTCTAAATTACTTCTACTCAAATGTTCAAGAATAAATACCCAATGGGTAGTTTTCTACAGCGGTTTTTTCGTGATGCAATTCGATGTGGGATACCCTTTAGCTTCAGCAAAGACTTACTGCCAATGGTTTTTGATATTTTTGTCCAGTTTCTTTCAAAAGTTTTGATGAAATCCACTGCCTTAACATGTTTGCGCAAATATGGCTTTGCCAGAGCCCAGAAAGTTTCAATTGGGGACAGTTTTGAGGATTCATCTCCTTGGGTATGAATTTGACTACGTTGGCTTTGTACCAGGCCATCGTGTAATGCACTGATGCCAAATCCCTCCAAAACAGTAATGAATTATTATGTTTCCGGATCACGGAGAGCTCTAAGCCTTCTCGAACGTTAACATCAGCAGTCATCGTATCGGTTGTTACAAGCGGATTGGAAAGCATTCCACACTGCCAAGCCATTGCTTTTTTACCGATTTTTTGTAAATAAATTTAAACAAATTGACATATTGGCGGCCGTGTAGAACTGGTCACCTGCAAGCGTTTTATAATCAAATTGCACATAGGATTCATCATCCATAATTACACATGCTGGTTTTCCACACAGCAGCTTATCGTATAATTTACGGGCCCTTGGTTTGACAGATACTGCTTGTATTTCACTTCGCTTTGGCTTCTTCTGCTTCTTGAAAGTCTTTAGTCCATTTCCTGTCTTTGCTCGGTCGACGTTATAACGTAGTATACTCTTCGAAGTTCTCAGCTTTTTGGCCACTTCTCGATCGGAAGTACTCTCTTTACCGGCGAAAGCTTGTGTGATTCTCCGGTCCAGGTTTTGGTCCTCAGGGCCCGGTTTACGTCAAGAATTTGTCTTGTCCTGAAAGGAAGACTCCTCATCGTACTTCCGAATCGCGTTACGAACTGCTCCGATGCTCACACCTTCCATTTTCGCCAAATGACTCAGCGAAATGATGGGAAAAGTGCAACATTTGTGCACGATTTGTTTGCGCTTTTCCGGGGAAAATGCACTGGCATTTGAGACTCACAGACTTAAAGATTGAAAAGTAAACAACGATATACAGTAATGATCAGCTATTTAAACGTCATCTGGAAGCAACAGTGGCGCATCAAAATCGTGCTTTGTCTTTCAGGGACACCCTATATTTACTAAGAATTGAGTTTTCAACAATCGGAGTAGGCATTGCAAAGAAGCTAAAAACCTTTCACGGCAAGAACCTGTGTTCGAATCCGATGCTTGGTTATGTAATATTTTGGTGCGAGGATATTTTGTTTTTCACTTTTTGCGTCATATTAAAGTATGAAATAAAGTACTTTAAGCGTACACACTAAGAAAATAACACCAAACTCGTTTCAATTTTAGACCGAACACAATCGGTTACCAACAAGAAACTGAATAAATCGTTTATATATACTGTTTTTCGGGTGTATTTTTTGAGCCTAGCCCGAATTTCGGTTACTATGTGATATATTTGACAGATAAAAATGAAAGATGATCCGAATAGTACTGTAAAGCAGGGATATTCAAGAGTTACGGTAAACTGAACCGAGCATTCACTGAATATTCTTAAACGTCAAACGTCGAGTCAATTCCGCGACGGCTATGTCTACCGAAAAACTCGGTTATTTTAGCTGACTCGATAAAGCCTGAAAAATCGTCTGCCATTTTATCTCACGTGTGCGGCGTGAAAATTCTCCGTACTGTGTTTTTTGACAGGTGAAAATGGAAAAAATAACCAAGAGCCCAAGTAGCCTTCAACAGGATACACGTTTAGTTGAAATTTTCTGTAAGTATTTAATACTAATGTGGTAATTATATTTGCAGGCAACCTGCGCTATAGTCTGGTTTTACTGCCATGAACACCTTGTAGGTTATGTATCCGCCTTGCAATTTGTAAATAGGAAAATGTATGAGAACTTTTTGCATCAATAAACAAATTAACTGAAAAAACTGGTTTTATTACTATAAAATTTCAGCACAACCGAAAAAAAAAATCCGCAATTGTCGGAAAAGTCGGTTTGTTTGACAGCGTTCGGTAATATTTGAGTAAACCGATGTTCGGTTATTGCTGATTGGATTTTTTTTTATCAACCGAGTTTTTCGGTAAATTTGACAGATTGTGGAAAAGTTAAGATTTAATGAGGACTCGGTTGTTACATTTTGAACCGGTCAGACTACCGAGCGTTCAGCAGATAAAAATTCGGTTGAAATTCAACCGAAAAATTTCTTAATATTTCTATTCAAATCATATTACTGACATCTATCTTCGTGTTAGCTGAGAACGTTTATTGAAGCCACTAACACGCTTGAGAACTTGATAAGAAGGTTCATGTCCGAGCAATTCTTTACAAATTAATTTTATCGATCCAAACATCAAAAGATTCATTGTTGGTAAACAATGCAGGTGTTCGTACCCGCAGTAACAAACGTCAGACGGGCCTTATTCAAATAAGGCCCGTGATATGTTGCATACTGTTAAACGCTAGTAACTAGGATAGGGTTGCCAGGCTCCTGGGTCAGCTCCCATGGAATGATCCACACTGAAAAAAATCTTGCAATAAAAACTATCATTTTACCCGACTATGCACATTTTCAAAACTACGATGAAATTTCAGTTAAATTTACTACGGTTATGGTACAGCCTTCAGCATTTGTGATATATTTGACAGACCTTATGGTAATATCAACCCCACCATGGTCAATCGTAGGCATCGTAAAATCAAACGCATTTATAGTCACGTGAAATTTTTTGGTATTTGCGTTTAATTTAACCCTCGAAATGGTAGTTTCTACAGCGGATGTTTTTTGCGTGCGGTCAATCTTCCCTCTTTTACGGACCGATGCAAGTTGATTTATTTGGAAACACCCTCTCAACCAGGCGTATATAACTGCAACGGCTGTTTATCCTTGACCTTATAATGGACCATTTGGATTGTCCCAAACTTCTAGAATTAATTCCGTGGAACACACCACCTCGTCGGTTCCGAAATTCCCCATTACTGGCAATTTCGTTTCACAGAGCGAACTTAGGATTCAATAATTATTTTAACTTGTGTTTGTGATGTATGTAACGAATTTGATTTTATTTGGTCTAAAAATGTATTTAGTGTTAGAATTAGAGGTTAAGATTAATTAAATTCTAAGTAATCAGGCTGTACGTCATAGCCGAAGTTGGTGTGCAATAAATAAATAAATAAATAAATAAATAAATAAATATATAAATAAATAAATAAATAAATAAAGAAATTAATCCTTCATTCACAATAGAGATTTGATTTCAAAAGTTGAAAAAATGTTTTTTCTTATATCTTACTTTTAAATCAACTGATTTTCAAGCAAATGGCTTTCTCTTTGAAAGTTATAAAAATAACTTTTTCAAAAACACTTTTTCGAGCGCATTTTTAGAACTATTTTTATTGAAAAACTATGAAAATTCAAATTAACACTTCACTTGATGGATTTAAAAAAATTAACAATATAAATATGGAAAACGTTTTCAAACAATTACTAGTAAGCGCAAGCAAAGTCCGTTAAATTCCACAAGAAAAAGCTTATTTTTTGACAGATAAGCCTATTTGGCTTCGACCTACAGTCTTCTTTAGTGCCGAGTGCTCGACTTTTTGATTTAAATTTTCCTAGTTTTCAAAACTTTTTAATTTAAAACTAGGTATTTTTTACTAAGTTTACTTAACATACATTTATTTTATTAGCACGACACTTTCTGACTGAAAGTTCATCTTGAATTAAAAATAATTTTCCTCATCGCAAACGATGCCACGGTTTCTATTTGTCAGCTCTACAATTTGTTTTGAAAGTTTCAACTTTAAGTGTACAGAGCAGGAAACATTTGATTGGACGGTTTGAAAGGTTCTTATTGAAAAAAAAATCGCTTTTTACGAAAAAGAACCAGCACAACTTTTCAATCTCAACGGTTTTTTTTTTTGTATTTTAATAACCATCATTCTTTGTGTGAGTACATTGACTTATTATTAATGATATATTTCCCATAATGTCAATAACGCATCTATTGATGTTCAGAGTTCATTTTTCAATCAAGGGTAGCAAGCACCTTCCGTTCATATGGTGCAGGAAGTTAACTATTTGAAAATGTATGGAATTTTGAAAATGAAATGAATACTTTCAGAATGAACAAATGTACGGTTCTTAAACATGAATGACATGTTTCCTGAAATAATTGAGCATGTTTTCGTTGAGTTATTTTGCCCGGGAAAGCGATTGCTTTTAAGAATTTAACGATATTCTGATTTTCCTCATATCAGACAATAAATATCCATATGCACTTTTGGGTGACATCAGTTGGCAGAAAACAATGTTGCAACGCAGACAGACGTTTAAGCATGAACATAAATCACCCTTCCCCCCCCCCCCACTCAATCCCCCCCCCCCCACCCCCACCCCACCCCCCCCCCTCTTCCTCAAATAAAATACACACAAACCCCCACCTACATATAAATTTTCTTTTTTATTTCTTTATCCTTCCACCTTCCCCAACACCCACAAACCAAAAAATAATTTCTCACATCACATCTATCTCCTTCTGGACATGCCGCACCTAAGATCTCCTCCCTTCCCAAAACATTTGAACACCACCTCCCCCCCCCTATTTTCACCACCCCAACTTTTACCCCCACCCTATTACCCCCCCCACCACCACCTCACATCATTTTAAGATAAACCCTAAATAAAATTAAAAAAAAAAAAGGCAACCCCACCACTGATTTGCCGTGACTTGACCACTACCCAACTAACATTTTTCATTAGGTAAACGCTTCATTGGCAATACGTATACAGCGTTAAACTGAGTAATGGTTAAGAGTGGTTGCACATGCGCCCAGCGAACATTTTCACAGGCAAATCTGGCGAATCTACACAGCTTCATGAAAATGCGAAAAGATAGCAAGAAGCGTGTATACTGCTTTTAAAAAGTTAGTATTATCACCAATTTGCAGCTTCTATGCTTGATAATCATTCTCTCAACTTTATCTCAACTTGTATACAGCTGATACTTAGATATTTATTCGTTCAAAGCAATTTCTATTTTTAGAACTGAGGCAATCGGCGTTTTATTGCTAGTCTTAACACGTTTATATAAACGCTTAAACATAGTTACTATACAGCAATCGAAAAAAATATGTATGTCAAACACTGTTTACAATACTCGTGACGATATTACGGCAATGTTGCTTTATTTGCCGTTTTAGAGCGCAATTAACATTTAACTATATGAATTATATATTATAAGTTTTTTTATCTATACATTTATATATCACTTACCAGTGTACCAGATTCGAACTCTGCACCTTCGCCATAAGACCTGTGACTGTATCCTCTGATCCATATCAGCTGTAAGGAATTCCAGTACCCGTGTTTAAAGTGTTCAAACCAGATTTTAGTTCTAATAATGCTGAACAACAATGATTGCTGAAGCTCTTTATCAACTGGTTGATACTGTTTTGAAAATCAGTTTTACCAAAATTATTATAATCTAAACATGATAACCATCCAATTTTCGTTGTTATCTGTGCCTTTCTCGGACCATTTGTTATTATTATTTTTTAGATACTTTATTACTTCTGAGAGTAATAAAAATTGTACAATCAAAACGAAAATCTTATTAAAATTAGGTACAAGAATTTCCTGTGATTAACAAAAAAGACCGGGGATTGAACACCTGATTTACTGCTCAGTGGCCCGATAGAATAACCACTAAGCCACCGAGACATATTCCACAATCTTTTCACTAAATGTGTATAAGAAGTAAATGAATCTTATTTTGAATTTATGTGACATAATACTATCAAAACAATGAAACACAATAAACTTCAACAGAAATTGTTCGTTTAAATCCAACAAGATTTTATTTAATCCTATACACACAAATTTGTATCCGTATATAATTTAACCGTTTTACGGTGAACAAAATCCTCACCCACTGAAACCCTTTGCTTAGATCTGCAAGACAGTTTCAAAGGCAACTTTCTAGGCCTTTGTGTCAATATTGTCCACCTGGAATATCGACAACCCGAGTACTCGAAGGAGTTCCCAACAATGTTCTAGGATCTGATGGTAGATGAATGTCATTGTATTGATTTTTATGTATTGCTAAGAGATCCTTCAATGCGAGGTGGGATATTTTATGCTTCATTGCCTATTCCTGAAGGTCATCACGAGAGGTATCATCAGTTTTTCGGTAGTAAGTACCGCTTTTTTTATATGTCTTCAAAATCCTTCGAAACATTATGAAATCTAAATACTCTGCTTTATAAAATGGACGGTATTCCTTTCATTTCGTTTGACAGCTCAGACGAATGGTTGTAAGGTGGTTGACATAACATGAAATGAATGCGCTTACTTGGCTACACTCAGGAAATTATCCGTACGGTTTTCATACGATCGGTATGAAATGATTCGATGCATTGGTCGAGTAAAACATGTCTTTTATACACTTTCATTTGACATCACTTATCATGCGTGTATAGTTTCGTGGGATTGTGGCTCGTCTCTGGATCCCGAGGTTCATGGTTCGAATCCCACTTGCAACTTTTTTTTCTGAACTTCTTTCCATTAAAGAATCGTATGAAATTTGCAACAATATCTTCCGGCAAATTTCCATACGATATTCCTATGAATTCCTCTCGATTCGTTCGCTCAGTGTATGAATTGCAAATCAATATAAATAACTGCAAAGATGCTGCATACTCTGTGCCGCAACTGCTTATACAACATTCTATACAGCTATAATCACTTAGCTATATGGCGGCTAAGGTATTTTTAATATAAAGGCTTTTGAAAAGCTGTAACAAAGCTAACAAATAAAACTGTGTATAAGAAAATAAAATGATAATTCAAAAGCTTAACGGATTAATTTCTTAGCTACATAAACAAGCTGAGTAAACGTAGACAAACATTGTTCGTATAAGAGCTTTCTTTTCAAAGTATGCAACCAAGAGCTAAATGTTGTGTTAAAGCTGTGTTACATTACACATAAGTACTGTATCGATTTTTTTAATTCTGCTTATAGCTTATTCAGCTTCATTTGCTTGTATACAATTAT
Organism: Aedes koreicus; assembly: GCA_024533555.2. NCBI lineage: Eukaryota > Metazoa > Arthropoda > Insecta > Diptera > Culicidae > Aedes > Aedes koreicus. The sequence goes on along the minus strand of JAHHFK020001986.1, from coordinate 33,916 downwards.
AAAACAGCTTATAAGTTATAAACTTCGGCTTAGGCAACTAAAAATGTTAGTTGGGAGTACAAAACAACACTTTTAAAAAAGAAAAAATAAAAGCGAACAAAAAAAACACCGCGTAAAACAAAAACCATTCATAAGTCAACCTTATGAAATTTAAAGCATCGTTCATAAGATGAACCTTATGAAATTCTTAAGATTATTTGGCTGAGTGTATACATTGATATGAACTGCACCATGGTTGATCTAATCGGAGGTATGGTAAAATCAAACGCATCTATAGTCAGGTGAAAATTGTTGGTGTTTGCGCTTAATTTAACCCTCGAAAAGATAGTTTCTACTGTGGTTTTTTATTGTGCGTGTAGATAAAATGATTCTATAGGTTTTGACAGATGGGATCGCTGCACATTTAAATCGGTCGTTATGGATTCTTGATGAAAAGTGAAGATTGAGTTTCATGTCGGTTTGTCGGTGGTTAAAATATTGATGAATTAAAATAAATTAATATTTTTTGTGTGTATTTTATTTTCGAAATCTACTCTTTTTTGCTTATCATACAGTTATCGTGTAGCTGCGTTACTGAAGGGCTATTTCCTCTTTTGTTTTATTTCTCTTTTGAATATCTCCCCTTCTGTCAAGCAATTCAATTTGTCATAAGTCGAAAACATTCGCTTCTTTCCTCTCGCTTTGCGTTGATGTGTGTGCTCTCTGCTGGTTGAACGAGGAAATCATCAACAAAAAAGATCATTCACACCATTTTTCCGAACAAATTTACGTGTCTTCAGTGGAACTGGTTCGTGTGTGATCCAGTGCTTCGTCATCTGCACTTCTAGAATAATATGGTAAGTGTGGGGGTTGCAATCCGTACGATCCGAAAAAGTCGAGACGCAATATCATGCTTTTGTCTGACTGAATATTTCTTGAAATCTGGAAATGTTGCTTCCACTGTTTGGACAGTAATCTTAAATTTTGGAACTAAGCCAAGTTAAAGGTACCTGATAGATTTCATGTTTATTCTCGTTTACAGTCGATAACCGACTTCCTCAAAGATCTCCCTTGCCACAATGAGGAAAACTTTTCGCTGTTCAATACAGAGAATGGCGTCAAGACATCATCCAAGCGACCATCGGTCTACATCCCGACCGTCGACATTCCCTCGGAGCAAGGTAAATGGCGTGCTTTCCTAGGATTTCCATCATATATAATAACTTTTTTCCCTCGTGCAGTGATAGTTACTGAAAAGAAGAATATTCTGCTTCGCTATCTTCATCAACAGTGGGACAAAAAGGTAACAGTATCTGTCTCTTAAATAAATTCCAATGGTTGATAGTTGACTATTCTGTACTATCGTCATGTTTTCAGAATGCACCAAAAAAGCGAGAGCACGGAACCGACGGATCTAACGACACCCTGCGCAAGCGACCTCGGCTGGAACCCAGGGAAAACAACAATACGTAAATTTATAGTACCGCTCGTGTCATTATCGTTGCTGCCAGTGAAGAGTAGTCAGAACAGAATCAATGCTACACAATTTAACGAAACGATCAGCACACCTATCTCATCAAGATCCATCATCTTTGACCAGCGGACGACGAAAATGCGCCGGATTGTACTAATAATCCAAGAATCAAGATCGACTAGATGGGCGCCGCTTCTTTTCATCTGCAGTTGATTGATGTTTGGCGTTCCCAAGAAATCAGAACTACAAACAATACCTCCAAGTCAGCTTGGTCTCTTTTCGAAGTTTTGATTATTTTTTCTGGAATAACGTGTAATTGTTTTGCTTATAGAATGGATTCAGAAAAATTATCTAGATGATTGATAGTAAGTAAGTTGTCTTCTATGTCATTTCTTGCAGGTTTGCCCTTTTGTTACTGAAGTAAGTTAGTTGTGCTAGATTTAACTTTATTAAAATTTGTATAAAATAAAAGGTGAACTTTCTTCTTCCAAGCGGTACTCAGTTTTATTCGAATGGATATTTTGTAATAGAATAATCTGTTAACACTTTCTTCCCCGAATTGAAGTCTAGGGAGGAAAGTTTCCCTTTTCGTTCGTTTTGATGCACCTCTGTAATGTAAATGCAGTCTGAATAAAATTAAATAATAAATAGGATATTTGAAACCAAACAACAGAATAGACATTTATTTCTTCGAAGGCCGCTGGGAGTTGTTTCAAAATAAGATCATATGTTAAATCATATGCATTGGTTGAAGCAAATATTTAAATGAAACTAGCAAATGGCAAACCGCAACGTACTGCCTGCAAATGTGATTTCTCAATTATTTCTATTTTGATGCTATAAACCTGGTGGGGCTCAAGTCGAAAAAAATAGACTCATGAAAATCCGTGTTTGAGATAATTCGTTACCAACAGACACCATTTCTAGTTGATTTACATAGATGATCCAGAATAGCGGATGCCTTGTTCAGACTGAAGACTTAACAAATTACGAGGCGTGCTCAAAGCTTTAATGTTGTTATAAAACTAAAGACCTTGAGTAGAAAAGCGTTGGCCTCGCAATGTTTCCAGCGATGCTTCGCTGATTGCTTACAACTACAGCACTTGATCAATAGCTTTGGGGAGTGGTGTTCTAGGAATTCACTCACTCTGAGTGTTAACAAATGCTTCGATATTCCATCGAAAATTGAACCCGATTGCATTTGAGTACATAATAAACAAACAGCCTCTGCTAAAAGTTGATACTGTTCGTGACCTTGGAATTACGCTTGACTCCGGTTTGACATTTAGACAACACTACACGGATGTCATTAGCAAAGCCAACAGACAGCTCGGTTTCATGTTTAAGATCTCCGACGAGTTTCGTGATCTCGCCTGTCTGAAAGCATTGTACTGCTCTCTCGTGCGTTCTATCCTGGAATTTGGAGCTTTGGTTTGGTGCCCGTATCAAAGAATCTGGATTGTGAGGATTGAAGCTGTCCAAAGAATTTTTGTTCGTTATGCTCTCCGTCATCTGCCGTGGAATGATCCTGTCAACCTTCCAGCGTACCAGGATCGTTGCTCGCTCTAGGGTATTGAAACATTGGAGCATAGGCATGCAAGCAGCCTTCGCGGCAAAAGTGCTGCTAGGTGAAACCGACTTCCCAGGAATTCTGGCCGAACTCTTTATCTACGCTCCTGAACGAGTTCTGAATAGATAAATGAAATTCTTGCATGGAAATGTAATGTATTTTATTCAAAATCAATAGTATAGAACAACATATTGTTTGAAGAAAACGTTTGGATTATTTCAATAGATTTTATTCAACTATAGCCGAACAAACATGTGCCTTACACGCAAACACTCTTCTAAGCATGATCAAGGTGACTCTTCGTTATGAAATGGCACTAGGTAAATAAGGGAAAACGATAATGATGGTCCATGGAACCAACCAATTAGGCTTATCGATAAAAACTCCTGTCTCTCCCAGAACAACGCATCATGTGATGTATTCGAGTAGATGTTTTATGGTCCTGTGGAAAATAAGTTTATATAATTATTCGTCAGAAATTCATTTTAAAAACCTGAATAAATCTACCTATGGTGAAATCTGACCCGTCTTATGGAATACAATTTATAATATTATTCATGGTCGCTGGACACACAACAGAGGGTTCAAATAACATTGTACATATATGAGCAATGTAGTCTTATACCCCGTTCACACTACAACTCATATTACGTGATATAGACTATCTTGATATCAGCATCTACCTTTTTTTTTAAAAAAAAAAAAGAGGAGGTGTGATATAAAAAACTCTTTATCACTTAATATAAATTGTAGTGTGAACGGAGTCTTAGCCAAAAATCACTCGTTATTGAATTCTCATATGATCTTAGGTGCGATTTATAAATATTGGTCCAATACCGAAACTGCGTTCCTCTGGTATACCCGGAAAAGCTTGGATTTACCAAATGTTTTTTTGGGAACTTAATATAACCACCACTGTACTTCTTGTCAAATGCTTAAGTGCTTTGAGGTGCGTGCTAATTAAGTTTTGGTGCAGATTTTAAACTGGTCATTTCCGCTGGGCCGAATTTTGAATTTCAAAACGTTGTCAAACATCGATTTTCAATGCCTACGCATCGTCCCTGTGCTGAAAATAGCCATGTTACCTAATATTCCTAGTTGTTAAATCCAAAATAGCATCGGATATCGATTATTGGCATCTTCACATCAATCCCATTCCGAAAATGCCCATATTAGTGCATATTCAACATATTTATCTAACACTGATGGTGGCCATCTTAAAATCAAAATGGTGTCAAACAGTTTCGTCAAACATCAACCAATACATTCAAATCCGAAACTAACCAGTTCTGATGGGGTACCCCAGAACCTGGGAGTGAGGATCGACGACCGGCTGAACTTCAATAGTCATGTCGACAATGCTTGTGAAAGGGCGGCGAAGGCCATTAATGACATACGGGATCAAGTCCATATCACTTCGAAGTTTTCTGAGCATGAGCATGAGAGATATTGACCGCCCGAGGTTGCTACTCCGTTATTGCCAGACCAGCTGTAATTACACAGAGAACCAACAGATGATGCTTGGAACTAGCATACATCCTCAATGTGTAAAAACTGGTGATCCCAAACTAAGGCAATACCGGCGCCGGCCCCGCCCGAATGCAGGTCAAATAAGGAAACGGTAGGAATGTGTTGACGTGATACTCGCTTTATTGGAAGCCAAGAACACCTCTTCACTTCCACGAGAAATCACTGGGATGTTGGATAATATTGTTGGGTTTGCAGCGGGGTCCGTTTTAGTCAACGATGTGCTGAATTCAACTGACGTCGGCAGCGAATAAGATATTTAACTATGTTCCCGATTTATTCTCTGTACAGAGATGCACATTAAAGTTATTCAAATTTTGGCACCGATTTAAACCAATTGTAAGGATGCGGTTGGGGCCACTCACAAGTGTGGGTGGTTTATTTCAGCAGAAAACAACAAAATCCCCCAACACTTTTTCTTTCCCAAAAACCAAACCACCACCAAAAACAAAAAAGCACCCAATTTTTAAATTCACACAAATCCAAATTTTTCCACCCCAAACACCACCCACCACCCAAAATAAAAAAATATCTCTTACCTAATTCCTACATTTTTTCCCCCCTTTAAACCATTAAATATTCCCTTTACAAAAAACTGAATATTCAAACCATCTATTCTTTCAGAAGCCAAATAGTACTAGATTAAGAAACATAGTTGATAGTTAGAAAGCGTATCAACGAAAAATATTTATTTGAACTGTTCATGATATGGGCCGAACCGATCAATGTTACCCCACTTACCCCGTTTTAGGGAACTGTAGTTTCGTATTATTCGTATTATCGTGTTGATCATATCTTTCTGTTTGATTCAGCGTGTGTGAAAGTAAGACAGCAAGCTAGTCAGAGCGAGAAGTTGCAGTTGTCTTATCCTATTCAAAGAATTTATCCGTTTTTATGAGCATGAGCAGGATAATGAGCATGATTGACCGCCCGAGGTTGTTACTCTGTTACTGCCAGTCCAGCTGTTATTACGCAGAGGATCAACAGATGATGCAAACATGCTCAATGTGTAAAGCTGGTGATTGAAAACTAAGGCAATACCGGCGCTGGCCTCACCCGATTGCAGGTCAAATAAGGAAAGGGTAGGAATGCGTTAACGTTTATTTGGACGTTTTATTGGAAGCCGAGCCCACAAAAGGGCGGTTTTTTACAAACCCCCTTCTTTAAAAATTAAAAATAAGTTGAAGTGTCTAAAGAACAATCTATGCTAATCCATTAAAAATTGTAATTGAGGAATTTCGTAAAAATAAGAGTCCGTAGATGCATTTCGTGCCTTCTGGCAACATTATGTTTCTATATATTATATTGATATATTGATATCCATGCTCATCGGTTTAATACCAACCGGGAGAGACTTGGTCTTATACAAAATGATTTCATTATCTCCACTTCGCTCAACCAATCGCAATGAGATTGAGATAACTCAATGCAGACGTCTTCCAAATTTGGCAAATCGACAAGCAATCGGTGGAGAGCTTAGAGGAAGACCGGAAGAATAAGCGATGGTTCTGCGCGTGTTTATAAACAGAAGAACCTTCATAAAATTACGGATCACTTGATAGAATACATTCATAAGCACTCGGTTACTATTTTGCATGACAATGGCATAAAACAAGAATATTGGAAATCCCTCAATCAAATATATACCACTACAAGTCGAGAACACTCGTATGAACTAAGAAGAGAGCTACTATCAATGTCGATACTTCTCATTACTTCTCATTCCTTATTTGATTTCGAAAAAGTTGCTCTGCCGGTGAATTTAGTGCACAATGTGGGAATTGCGCAACGGTTTTTTTTTTTAAATTATTAGCAGTGTAAAGCAGTTATTTGATTCATTTTTATCTAGAAGTACCATAAATGGACATTGCGAAAGTTTTTCAAAAGTAAGTATAATATTTTCCAGCATATAATTAAAAGAAAGAAGCGAAAAAACAAAACGAATGTTTTTTCATGCATTTGAAATAACCACGAAAAGAAAAATATGCAAAATGGTGGTTTTTCTCGAATTTAAACAACAATTTTAATGTAATTCAATGATACACCGTTTTGGTTTCATACTACTCAGATACACATGATTGCTACATACACCGTGTTTCAACAGAACATGTTTCACTTGTATCATATCAGATAAATCGGTTCAAACGCAGATGCACCAGTGTATATAAACTATTTTTAAAATATTGAGAAATAGCTGTTAGAACGCAAATGAATTTCTTTTCGTCATTGATGAATAAAATTTCCTAGATTATTTGCTAACTACACGTGTATTAAGAATGCAGGTAGCAACAATTTAGCACAAACAGCACAGCTTGCTTACATTTGCGACTTACGTCGTTTTAAAAAGTTATGCTTGATGTTCCTGTTTAGATAATATCAGATAAAATAATTATATTAAAGGTAAGCAAAGGGGACACAAACTATAAGCTATAAACCACCAAAACTCAAAATGTATGTTTGTTAATAGCTAATCACTTATTATTTGAACAAAACTTAAAAAATATAGTCTATTGAACAGGTGTGAGCACGGTGAGTAAAAAACGGTGTTTCTGCGGTGTTGCTTTGCCAATATATGGGTGGGAGGGTCGCGGATGAAAATACATTTTCAGTTCAAACTGCAAACAAATTCGGTGGTTATTCTATACAAAAATCCAACATGACTATAAAATGAACATATCGAGACATTGCAGTACCCGTTAAATGTTTGGCATTTAATGTGGTTTGATTTAGAAACATGGGAAGATGACAGGACCCCGACCCCAACCCTTCAGGAAGTTGAGGAGGAAATTGCTCTGTTGAAAAACAACAATGCCGCTGGTGTTGACCAACTCCCAAGCGAGCTATTAAAATACGGTGGTGAAGCACTGGCCAGAGCGCTGCACTGGGTAATTACCAAGATTTGGGAGGAGGAATGTTTACCGGAGGATTGGATGGAAGAAATAGTGTGTCCCATCTTTAAAAAGGGCGACAAGCTGGATTGCTGCAATTATCGTGCGATCACGCTACTGAGCGCCGCCTACAAGTTGTTATGCCGCCGCCCAATTGTTATGCCGCCGCCTGTCTCCAATTGCAAAGGAGTTCGTGGGGCAATACCGATACTACGGACCAGATTTTCGCGATTCGGCAAGTACTGCAGAAATGTCGCGAATACAACGTGCCCACACATCATCTTTTCATCGACTTCAAATCAGCGTATGATACAATCGATCGAGACAAGCTATGGCAAATCATGCACGAATATGGATTTCCGGAAAAACTGACGCGGTTGATCAAAGCAACGATGGATCGAGTGATGTGTGTCGTCCGAGTATCAGGGACGCTCTCGAGTCCCTTCGAATCTCGGAGAGGGTTACGGCAAGGTGATAGATTGTCGTGTTTGTTGTTTAACATGGAGTGCAGATGGAAGACGGAACGTGGAGGAGGCGAATGAATCACGAATTGCAACAGTTGCTGGGAGAACCTCCCATCGTACACATCGCAAAAATCGGTCGACTACGATGGGCTGGGCATGTCGTAAGAATGTCGGACGACAGCCCTGTGAAAATGGTTCTCGAAACCGACAAAAAAGACCCCAGCAAAGAAGACTAGTAGAAGGAGACCGCGGCCCCCCCCACACCAGCGGGACCCCAACCGATACATGAAAACAACCTCTTTACCCCAACCACCCCGCCCTTAGTCTGATTGCAAGCAAGATCAGTATGTGTAACCACTGGTTGGAGACGATGTAATTCTCTATCTCTCTCTCTCTCTCTCTCTCTCTCTCTCTCTCTCTCTAAAAATCGGCGTTGGAGAGAATATTGTTGAGCTTGAGGAAGACATTGATAATAATGATTGAGATAATGAAATGCAGGAGTTTGATGATTTTTAGGATCCACTTGGTGACACACATTTTAAACACATTTAAAATCATACATACATACACTCACTCATACGTTCATCCATACGCACCTACACATAAACACATACACGGTTTACAAACACAAGCACACACACATACATACACACATACGACCACACATACACACACCTATATTCACACATACACACATAAATACTTATCCCCGCACAGAACAAGTAGAACAATTTGAAAATGCTCAATTTTGCATGCTTACTATCGCCACGTACCGGAGAATTCCAAACAAAACGGTTTACCTTTCGAATGCCCTTGACTTTCTGAACGACTTTGCCGAAAACTAGAACTTTCTATCTTATCAGAATCACGAGATAGAACAAGCTGAAAATGCTCAATTTAGTATGCTCATTAGCGCCACGTAGCGGTGGAATTCCGAATAAAACGGTCCATCTCTTGAATGACTTTGACCTTCTGAACAACTTTGCTCAAGACCGCACGTTTTTTCCCCACACACATTCACTGTGGTACTATTTTGTGTTCTGGCCCTGGGGCCCTCGCTTGCCTCTTGGAATTTGTTGTGCTATACATTCCGCTGTTCGCAAAATTTTCTAAGTGATTTTCATTGCAAAAGACTTAGCATGTTATCGCAGTTTTTTTTACTCGGATTTCGGAATTAGCACGGTTTTTTTTACGGATTCCGGAATTTAAAAAAAACGCGTTAATTCCGGAATTCGTTGCAAATAAAACCTCAGTGTACTGTGTAATTTACCTTCGGCGATGGAGCAGATAAGCCAACCATAGGTGAAGTAGCTAATGCTTGGATGCGGAGCATGATGAAATCGAAATGGTCTAGTTGTTGTGCTACTAGGAAAAAAACACTTCAAAGGATTCAGAACAAAGTTCTGAAAATGATTTTGAAGCTGCCTCCCTGGTTCAGTACTATTGAATTACATAGAATTTCAAACGTTGAGACTCTAGAAGAAATGTCCAACAAAATAATTCATAATTTTAGACAAAAATCATTGCAGTCTTCAATTGCAATGGTCAATTCTCTCTATAGATAAGAACTAGTTTTAAGAAATCAATAATTATTCTTACATGCAGGCAAAAGGAACCCTGTTAAAAATACTGAATAGACAAAGTAAAAATAATATTAACACAATAAAAAAAAAAAAATAAAAAGTTAAAAATTAAATAACTTACCCAATAAACAAAATAAAAAAAAAAAAAAAAAAAAAAAAAAAAAAAAAAAAAAAAAAAAAAAAAAAAAAAAAAAAAAAAAAAAAAAAAAAAAAAAAAAAAAAACAACATAAAAAAAAAAAAAAGAAAAAAAACCCCCTCCTCTTCAAAACCACATTTGCCCCGCGCCCCCCCCCACCCCACCCAAACAATTCTGATTAGGGAAAAGGAAAAAGAGAAAAAAGCCCAAACCCGCTGCCCCAGGACCATTTTGCCCTGTGCGAATATACGATCTCCCACACAGAAACATTTAATATTCTGTTTTATTTAATGCACACACTTAAAAAATATTCACGGGCCCGGTTAAACATTTAGCTGAATTCACTCGGCATTTTCATATTTAACTGATAACTCGGCAAAAAAATGAACGATGCCGAGTCTCAGCATCACTTGAAACTGAAATATCGGGTAGCTTTATTATTAAACCGATTCTCGGTAACACTAGGAGCCGAGCACAAACGTTAACCAAACTTCAACCGACCTCAGCTAAATATCATGCCGAAATATCGGTTTAGCCGTGTTGTAAACCGAAGTTCGGCTTTTTATCTGTCAACCGCCATGCGCCATATTGTTTTCATTCGCAAGTGGATAAAGGCTCATGTTGTTTGTGGAACAGGGAAAAAAACAGTGAAATGGAGCAACTTCTCGATAAAATGCAACAGGAGGATGAAAGACTGCACGATATTTTTAGTAAGTACAAATTAATTTACTTTTCTGTTTCATTTTAGCTTGAAAAGTCGAGCATAAAATGTTTCTTCTGTCGAGAAGTAGTTGGGGGCTATGTAGAAGAGCTGCAGCGGCATTTTAACAACCACATCCGGAATCAATATTTTGAACCGGATAGAGTGTTCCACGACTGCACGGTTCCAAAATGCCGTTCAAGATATAGCCATTTCAAGTCCCTGAAAAGGCACATTGTTCAGGGACACCCCCATCCACTTCCGCCGTATTGGACAGTTTAGACCGTCATATGGATGCGCCGGTACCCAAAACATTGAATCCATTTTCTGTTGCAAATATGCGACACTACGACATATGATAGTTTTTTGGAGGCGTACGAAGTAGCAGTTGGTTCAAGTGAAGATCTCAAATTTACTCGCACACTACGTTTTCCCTTTGGACACCGTATGGTAGCAGTCTTAAGTTTGTGTCCAGGCGAAGCTATTGTCAAGACTATTAGAAAATGTAATATTGTCATTTAATAATTTTTTTTTAATTTTATGATTTATAATTAACATTTTGCAGTCAGAGAAGAGATAACGGATGTCGAAACATTTTCAATGCTCAATAATAACGATTTTACCAGACTTCAGTTAACTACCAAAATGGTAAAAATTATAAAAAAATATCAAAAACTTTTGGAAAAGGATTTGGAAGAACAAACTCAAAACGTGACGACACAGGACACCAATGCTGTGACAATGTCGCCGTCGCCTTCTACTAGTACTTGCTCGCTCAATCTTAAAAAGGTACATATATATTTGCAATACAAATCATATTTCATAATCATAGCCATTTTTGTATTTTGATTCAAAAGGAAATTAACGTTGATCTACTGTTCTCACAAACCGAAGACGGACGCAAAATTCAGGAGTACCTAGCTGAAGGAATTAAGCCAACTGAAACCATCATCATGAGCTGCATGAGCTGCAATATGTTGAGCCCTCGGAACAGACCAAATCAAAAATCAAAGACTTGTGGAAGCAGACTTTCAAATACTGCAACGAAAAGCGCACTGAGGAGACATTTTTGCAGTTTATGATTGACTTTCCTGTGGTTTTAGCATTTGGAGGAAAGTTGGTTGCTATACGTAACATATTTGTTAATATCCAAATACTTTACAGAGTAAAAATTTTATTTTATCAGATTTCCGTCGAGTTCGAACTGATGAAGCCAACTGCTGCTTCGTTTGACGACATGTGGCCTGTTATTCAATCAAAAATATTGGACCAATATCGCGACGCGTATCGCTACATCAGGAACGATATCATCTAAGCGTTGGCAGTGGTTCGAGAGACAAATCCAACTCGAGGCGCCAAACGACCACGTGAGAAGGGCCAGAAAGAAAAAGAAGCACGTAAACTCAATGGCATAGTTGAATGGATTGGTGTGAGTTGATATCCTATAATAAGTTTCATATAAAATATTGTCAGTAGTTGCTTGATCTAAAGCATCCTAAATAATTTATTTAGTATATCGTTTCAGAGTTAATTCATATCCAAATACATATTATTGTTATTCATTTTCAGCTCGAGGTAGAACTTCCCACGCCAGATGTCCCGCTTATCATCGTTGCAGAGGAGCATTTTGAACTTAGTGACTGCTACGTTATCTGGAAGCAAATTGCGATTCCCGTCGGAAAAGATCTTCTTGGCGCATTTGTTATTCTTTGAAAAGCATTTAAAGTTTTCGACGTCAAGTTTAATCGAAAATTAAAATTAATTCGCGAATTCGGCATAGCCTATAGCCATAGCCTTATAAGGACGAAAAAACCTACTTTCAAATCAATTTCCGTGATCCGTTTGCAGTAGGTGTTATCAAAATACAAAACGGCTAAGAAACGTTGTAAAATACGTTTAATAATAATAAAATAATGTTACCTTTGTCAAAATTGTCAGTTATTACAGACTATGTTATGTTATGTTATGTTATAATTTAGGGTATTTCACAAAAGAATTTCAATTTCAGCAGACAGTGCCATCTGTATAAACGTCGAGGAGTCCCAAACGCAATATGGACGGAAACGGAACGGAAAAGGCAAGTTTGATAGTAGTCGCTAATTACGTTGATATGTCCAATTGGAATAAACTTGGATCTAATCAGTTTTTTATCCGACAAGCAAGTTCAGTCAGATTGGACTCTATTGCTGCCGTCGCCGTTCCGTTATCACTGCGTTTGAGCCTTCAGGCTCGCACCACCTCCCCTCGACAAACCCCTCTCCCACCCCTAACACCATGAAACGCATTTGGTTATTCCTACATACATACAAACCTAATTCTAATTCGAATATTTACACACAATTTAACCGAAATCTCGGTTAACCTCATTTCTGTTTGTTTCGAATTTTAACCGATACATCAGTTTGCTCATGCCGAGATTCCCAGCTAACTAAACGAGTTTTCAGTTTGACCCAAACCGAGATTATCGGTTAACATAAAAAAGCCGAGATCGAAACCGAGAGGTCGGCTGTGCGGATCTCAGTTTCTGAAAGCCGAGACTCGGCATATAATTCTAAGTGTGCAAAAAAAAAATAAAAAAAAAAAAAAAAATAAAAAAAAACCCCAAACCTAAAAAAATTTTGAAAAAAAAAACAACACATTTTTTTTTTTTCCCCCTTTCTGGAAAACACAAGCGGAAATTTACGCGCCTGTTAAAATTCCTGTTAAATTTTTGTCAGTGTACCAGAGGTTCCCGACCAGGAGATCTTTATGTTGTTGTCGAAATATGGACGCGTAAAACGCGTCGTTCGAAAGAAGTTTCCGGCGAAGCTGGGCGTACCCGCCTACACTGGTGTGCGTTGGCGCATGCATGGATGTGAAGCAGAAAATCCCGTCATCGCTGTGTTTCACCAGCCAGAAGAGAACAATCTATTACCAAGGCATCAAAGACAAATGCTTCATCTGCAAAGAAGAGGGACACCGTAGGATCAGAAGCTGAAGGTGAGGTGGAATTGGAAACGCTAGAGTTGCTGGAATACGAAATAGAAAAGGCTGCCATGATGACGGTGGACACCGAAATACGTGATGATGAAACGAAGGAGATGGATACTCGCGATCTTGCGTTAATACAGTTCGCCGAATTCATGCCAACGGAGATCGGTTATCAAATTGAGTCGGTGGAATTGCAAAGAAACAAGAAGAATCTATTTATCCTTAATAACATTAAAGGCCCAGCTACAATGGGGAGCGCAACGACGCGTTGCGGCAGCTTTTGACATAAAATATATGGATTAACTGTCAAAAGCTGCCACACCGCGCCGTTGCGCTCCCTATTGTAGTTGGGCATTAAGTCACCTCCACGAAATAAGAAGAACCATAGTTTGTTTATAAAATAGTTTTTTTCTCAAACATTGCCTATGGCTCCACAATGCTAACGCGATTGAGCCGTACACATAAATAAACTGGATAGAAAATAACAAAAGTACATATGAGATAATCGACCACTATTAGTCTAAATTCCATAAGCACTGGGATTCCTACTACACGGATTTCCTTTTCACGCCAATTAAGGATGCAGTAGGCGCCGACAGCATACATTTTCTGTGTTGAAACATTTTCAAATAAATCATGGAATCTTCTACTGGGGATATAAATTGGTGTCGGTTTCCCGATTCTCCTATACTGTCAATTGTCACTACAATCAACACTTTTCTCTCTGCCACCACTCACAGTAAATGAAGCAGCAGGTGGTAGGTGGTGGGTGTATAAGCACTAACAACTGAGCGGCCATGATGATGATGATGATGATTATGATGATCAAGAGCACACGAGGATAGATGCAAATAGACCGATAATGTTTTCTTTCTTTTCAGCGGTTACTGTTTTAGATATACCAACAGGGATCTTTTTATGCTCTTAATTTTAAGGTGTGCGTGACTCGATGAGAGTGTACTTACATGCCTACTTGGTGAGATACTCTCATGGGAGGGTCAACGTTGGTGGAGCTCAGAGAGCTTGATGAACGTCGCCGTAGAGTAGGAGCTGAAACAGGTGGTTAATAATAAATCGACACTCAATGAGAAAATATTTGCTTTACAGCATATGTGATCGGGTGTACATACTGTTTGCGCTCATTCTCAGAACGAGAGAGAATCTAGAATGGGAAAATGGAAAATGAGGCGTATTTTTCTTTCTGTGTGACTCTAGGATGTGCCACCATGTGCGGTTACATCGCTGGTGGTGAACTGGTGAGGCGGTATCAATTATGCTCACGTAACAATGTTGTGTAACATAAAGCTTCAGGAGAAGAAGCGAGGCTGTGATGGAGGCATAATACTCTTCCAAAGGAGCATTTTTAAATGCCAAGGCTTTGGATGGCTGTGGTAGTTTTGAGACAAAGAAAGAACCAAAAGTTCTAAGAGGATTAAAATTGGCTTAATTGTGTGTCATCCAATTTGGGAATGTTCTAAAGAAAAGAAATTTAATTAATTTTGTCTTTATTTCGATAGGTTTTTGTTACTTTTAGAATACAGTTGTTGGAGATAAATAGAGATAATAGTGTTGGAACGGCCAGCTCTGAGCATTGACCTCAATCTAATAGAGAATCTGTGGGCGATTGTTGACTCTAATGATAACATGACATGTTCTTTTCATATAATGGAGTGTGGTAGGGCAAACCCACTGACCCACTCCGATATCTCCTCTACATTCGCACATTCCGGACAGAACGGTGACGATGCACGTCCAAACCATTATAAGTACTTACTAAAACAATCATTGCATCAAGTCGACCTTACCATGCCTCTTGGTAAAAGAATCGGTATGATCCTACAAGTTCACCTACCGTTCTCCGCGGTGTTTCACTCCTGCTGCCACATGGCCATGATATCGTTTCAGCTATAAAGCATTAAGCATTTAAAGCATGTTGTTTTTCACGCGATATTACTTTCACGACTCGCGTTGCCATGATCAGAAAAGTTCTGGTTAGCTTGACTTGGTTCTCCTTCGTTTAAAGCACTATAACCCATACTGGACTTCCTAACCTCAATATCGACAAAAATATCAGAAGACGCCTTCTACTAGAGCTTGCTCCAGCGGTATTAGGCATGACTCTTTGATGGCCTTCTCACAAACATAGTCAACAGAACTTTTGAAGTTCAGCAGTCGTCGATAATCACTCTCAGGTATTTCAGCACTTGTCTGCTTGTTTGCTAAAGGGTAAGTTTTTCAGATAAATAATTTGATTTGTCAATTTTGTTCAAAATTGCGGCTAGGTGAGAATCTGTCACTTTTCAAGCTACTGCGTTTATTTGGAGAATAATTACGATGTCGATAGTTAGTTCATTTGTTGTTTTACATGAGTGAATGGTGGGACTATCAGAACAAATTGATGGCATTGTTTTGCTTCATGGTGCACGAGAATGAGCATGATTGACCGCCTGAGGTTGCTACTCCGTTATATGATAGAACAGCTGTAACTACACGGAGAATCAACAGATCATGGAAAATTCAATTATTGGTGTATCTTTTTCCACGCGTAGGGTTTATGAATATATGAAATAAAAAAGAAAAAAAAATCAGGGTTGCCAGTTTTCCTGGAAAACGCCCATTGAAGTTTTCCTATTTTCCCGAACATCAATAACATCACAAAATTCATAACTCAAGAACGTTTCATCGTTGAACAATTTTTTTCCAAACTATAATAAAATTTTCTCAAGGATTTGGGGAAAATAAAATCCTAATTTCTTCTTTATTCCTTTATTAACGAGATTTTCAGCCCTGAGCTGGTTCACCCCCCCCCCACCCCTATATTTTTTTTTTTTTCTCCCCGGGCACATCCTTTTTCGTGGGAATAACACTCCCCCCCCCCCTACAAAAACCCCCACAAACACCCCCCCCCCAAAAAAAACCTGAAAAAACAAAAAAAAATATTCTTAATTATAAAAAAATTTAAAAAAAAAAAAACCCCACCTTTGGAGTTTTTCCCTGGGGATTTTTTTTTTTTTTTAGGTAAGCCCCGAAAAACTGCGGCCCCGCCCCCCGCCTCCACACAAAAATGAAAAAGTTCCTAAAACTGTCGTCTTCCAATTTACTGATAGGTACATACCCAAGTAACATTGCCAAAACCATCCAGCTTTATTAAGTATTATTAAGGTTTTATCAAAGCCACTAGAAATCAATTTGGTTTTATTATGACACCAAGAGGTGCCAATAGGTTTCATATTTTAGTCAGGTTTATGAGAACCTTCACAGCATGTTTAAAACAATCTTAAAACCTCGTTTTCTCAAATTCGTTTTACTCCTATCAAAGGTTTTATTTTGACTTTATGAACTCATAATATGCTGTTTTGACATGCCGTTTTAGGACTCATTCATATTATCTTATTATGGTCAGTTGAAAAAGCATTTTAAAACCATTTTGCCTCCAGTAAATGCCTGAGGCGGCAAATTGGCATTAAGGAAAGCCACCAGATAACCAAATAGTTTTAATTTAGTCATTGCGAAGATAACTTGGCTTTATGGCAGAATTGTGATTTTTTTTTCCAATCGCCATATTGAAATATTATAAATAATAGAAATGAGGAGCAATAAATGCACCAGATTTTAAATGTAATGCAAATGAACTGTATATCGGAGACCAATTTCTACATTCTTTTAGATAACTTTATTGAATTTCATCAATTTACAAAAAAATCATGTTTAATTTATCAAATATATTTGGTTTTATTTTGTGTTTGTTGTTGTAAACTCGCATAATTTCCGAGGCGCATTAATTTTCGGCTCTTATCGTGCCAATATTCACCATAAAATTCAATGCGCATCTGATTTGGAGCGTGCTACGCTTTAAAAAACTGTAAATGTTTTGGATGTTTTTCAATGCAATTTCCCACAGACTTTTTTTCTCAGATATTATTTACTGCTACATGAATCAGAAGAGCAGAGAATCGAACAAAGCAGAACAAAAAAACCAACCACGATATCACAGTTAAGTTTGACAGTTGTGGCCATTTGGCCGCATGCTGGTTTTCAATGCAGCCAATAGGTTTTATGAAGGTTCTCAAGTGGGTCACTTTATACAAATTTTGGCTTTAAAGAAGCATAGAGGAGGTGTTGGTAGACAAAACAGTTTTGAATGTAGTTTTATCAACAAAGCCGGGAGGAATGCTATACGGCTAGAATAAAACTTAAATGTTACTTGGGTAACGTATGCTTTTCAGTTAAGTATTTGCTTTGTTAATTTTGTACTAGGTAGCTGATAGATAGTAAGTTTATTAAAGTATAGGTACAAAATAAATTCCTATATAAGGGCGTTTGCGAACATCAGCAAGTGGTTCATTATTAGGAGATGCGTGAAACGATTTCGAAGATGAAAGTTTATGATTCAACGAGCAAGAAAATATTTTTTTCAAAAAATTTCATACATCAGAAAATGGTTTTTCCGGCTTTTCCAAGAAATTCTCCTTCACTATGGAAAACTTTGAGAAAAATTTGTTGATGATTATATTTTTTCAAATTCTTGAAAAAAATTCATTAAAGTTTGGAAAAAAATGGTACTACGATGAATCTTTCTGGAGTTATAATTTTTTTAAGTTAGTGATGTTCGGGAAAATCGGAGAACTACAATTGGCGTTTACCAGGAAAACTGGCAACCCTGAATTTTTTAAATATTTTGTTTTGTTCATATATCCATAAACCATACGCGACGCGAAAGTCTCGTAACATTCTGAGACCTTTCGACCCAATCTGTACGATAATAAAAGAATCCCCAAATGACATACAAGCTTCACCATTGGAGAGGGGCGTTGGAGGGATAATGTGGTAATGTTTTAAATGAAATACTTGTACAATACTTGAATTAAGCCACCGAGGATGAGATTGAATTAAAGAAAACATGGTTAGTCTTCATTTATACTGATTCTCATATTCTAGACTTGATGTTCTATAGTTTGAAGTGATTAGGGTTTGACTAGTGTTGACAACGCGGCTGGGTAGCTCTGAGATTACCCGTTCTGCTTACTGAGCAGATGGTCAGGAGTTCAATTCCAGGCCCGTCCCCTTCCTTGCCATTTGTCACTTGCCTCTTTCTTTCACCACTAGATTTAAAATAAAAAGCAGTCTACTGTGCTTTCTTTCCATGATCGGATCACTTACCACAGTGCATCCATGATCTAAAAATAACCTGCCTCACTAACACAACTATCTTTCCTTTGGCAATTGTAGAGATGCAGTGGTGATTGCGGTCTCTAATAACAACAATTGTCAAACTAATCATCCTTCTTCCCCCCTCCCCAAAAGACCGCGAGGACGTGGCCGGCGCTGGAATTGATCTATAAATAGAATTAGTGTACTTTGTTGTACATTGAAGATGTAAAGCTACTCCCAAGCTCCATCTATGTGGTTCTCTGTGCAATTACACTAGCTCTGTCAGTAACGGGGTAGCAACTACGAAATTGCACGGTCTATTAAAAAAAATAGGGTTTGACTAGGGTTTTGATGCATGATCAGCATTGAAGTCATTGTTTGTTTAATTTGAAAAGGATTTGGCTTTCACTGATACACAGGCAAATATTTGAACAATTTTTACCTAATAATTATTCGGAATATGATAGTTCAACTTCAAACGCGTAAAAATAATAAAATTCATAATATTTTCTCAAATGAACTTTATTTATTTTTATCGCAACACTCGTTCTTCAATTAAAATCGGTAAAATGAATTAAGTGTTTCCATTTTGTTACATTGTAACTTCATTGGACCTTCAATTGAAGCATAGGTGGAATCTTCACTAGGATAAGGACCTGTTAATAAACCACGTAGACTCATTTTTGCAAATCTCAAAACTCCCCCCCCCCCTGCCACCTGGTAGACTTTTCTCCTTAGATTTTTTTGGAATTTTGTATGGAGTGTAGACTTTGGTCAGACCCTCCTTCCCTCCAGGAAAGTTACGTGGTTTATGAATAGCCTTTAATTCAATAACAATAAAATAAACTATCTACATTAGAACTTGTTCTATTTTTACAATATCCACCATGGATTGAACTGTCGTTTGTCGATAGATTTTCTAGATGGATTGGTAAAATTTTTAACAAAAGGATGCATTATTTAGAAAAATAAGTTTTTAGTTAGAGTATGAAAAGTATTAGAAAATTTTAAAAGGTAAAGTCAATTATAAAAATGTATGACTCCAGTTGACTTTTAATGACTGCTACTAATACAGACTTCATTATTAAGATCCTATCGTGTTTGGACGTGGCAGAAAACTTGTTATTATCAGTCGTAGTACTTGGTATAGCCTTTACAAATTAGATAAGAAATAACAACACCAAATTGAGCACAAGAAAAATTAAAGCTCGTGGAATGTTACATCGAAATTAAGCCGGTTCTAACAGTGTTTGATTTCTAAGAAGTGAATTTAAGTAAACAAATGGTATTAGTTTAACAGGGGCTTCAAATGGTGAGTTGACAACTTCGAAGGAGGGTGCGACCGACCTCTCGTCCTCACAAGTTCTTTCCTCACGCCTCCACGAGTCATATGATCACAAAAGACTGCCAGCTGAAACATGGAGACGCTGGTTGGCGTAGCCTGGGCAATGTTGTCAATCTGACAATAGCGAAGTGAGGGGGTGCGACCGAAGATTTTATACCTTTAAATCATATTGTATATTTTCTATTCTCATTTTATTAATAATTTCAGCACGCTTTGGAATCATCTTTGCATTCCAAAACTATGTAAGAGCCTCGAGCAACATGCCAGGCATCAAAGGCGGATTTGTATCTCAGCATTTCAGCATACCATTTTGTTTAAAATTGCACTTCTGAACTTCAACTATTATATTCATAAAAGGCTGGCATGTGCTTATACGTAATGTAGGATTATATTTTAATGTTGTGTTTGTGGTATTATGGTAAGATAAGCCATTTCTTTCAGAGATTATCCCACCGGACTCTCCAATTGCTATCTTTGAAATGTGGCTAGAACAGTGTAAAGAAAAATATTACAAATATTACAGTGTCTTATAAAATAATATCTTTTATTGAAATTTTATCTTTTATAATTCCAATGATCTATTCTGTTTTCAGCTTTCCCAGGACTAGTAGGATATTGATACATATCTAACTTTTATTTATTTTTCAGTAACAATCCATTCAAGTGTGAACTTGCTTTTGAAAGGAGATTCTCTTCACTATATTCGCGTGTTTCACGTAAGTGTCTCTGCTTACGGGCTCGCCCAAACGTTTTTGGCCCTTCATACAGTCGAACACCCAAAAAAAAAAAAAACTCATTAAAACTTTTTTTCAAATTCCCCCCGATAGAAACCCCTGCCCAAAAGAAAATAAAAACACCCCACCACACAACCCACAAAAAAATAATTTTTTAAAATGGGGTTTTTCCCTTTCATTCAATAAACAAACACCAAAACAAGGAAAAAAACCAAACCCAACCAAATGGCTTTTAAGTTATTATATTTACATTAAAATTACAATATCCTAATGTTATCAAACGACAACCATCCGGTCGTGCCTTTGCAAGTAACAATTTTAGTTTTATTCCCGGCGTATGGCACTCCTCCCGGCTTTGTTGATAAAATTACATTCATTTGTCATTTGTCTACCAACACCTCTTCTATGCTTGTTTGAAGCTGAAATATGTACAAAGTGGCCCACTCTATAGACGGCTGTGAAAACCTAATTAATAAAACCTTTATAAGACCATAGAGATACTGAAAATGTTCTAGTGAAAGATGTTATGACCACTTGAGAAGCTTCATAAAACCTATTGGCTGCCATGAAAACTAGCATACGGCCAAATGGCCACAGCTGTCAAACTTCACTGTGATATCGTGGTTGGCTTTTATGGTTCTGCTTTATTCGATTCTCTGCTCTTCTGATTCATTCGGCAGTAAATAATATCTAAGAAAAAAGTTCTAGTGTTGCGGAAAATTGTTTAATAGCAAAATATCCAAAACAAATTGAGCTTCTAGCAGCGTATCGTGCTTCATATCATATGCACATTTAATTTATGGTAAAAATTGGTACGAAAAGAGCCAAAAAATAATGCGCCTCGGAAATTATGTGAGTTTAAAACAAAAAAAACAAAAATTAAAACAAATATATTCGAAAAATTAATCATGAATATCCTGAAAATTGATGGCATTCAATAAAGTAATGCAAAAGAAATCTTAAATTTGTCTCCAATCTACAGTTCATTTGCATTAAATTTAAAATTTGGTGCATTTATTTTTCCACATTTCAATTATTTCTTATATTTCAATATGGTGATTGGAAGAAATCACACAAAAAATAAACAATTTATCTTCGCAATGACTTCTATAAAACTATTGGGTAATTTTTTTGCCTTTTGAAACCACATTGAAGATAGCATACGTTTTTATGAAATTTTATACGAACACACAATAACATACGTAGTTATACCAACCAAAATAGGAATCATTTGCATGATTTATAAATTTTGGTTTAAATATGGATCAATAAAATTGATAAACTAATTCAACAAAACCATTTAGTTGAAATAAAACTTCATGCATATAACACATCGTTCAATAAGTCCCGATCCTAAGTAGGAAAATAACATTTTTTTTGATGAAGTTTGTCAGAAGTAGATAATTTATCATCTCCATGCGAAGCGCTAGGAGTGGACGGTAATTTATTGCTAGAACGAAATAGACATGAAGAGAAAGTGTATTGATAGTTCCGTATAGGGCAACGGCAGGCTTTGAAAATTGAAAGATCAAGTTTGAAAACGAGCGGAGGGCATTATTGAACGGTAGTATCCGATCAGGCACAAAACCCTTTACCATACTACCCCATGCAGGATAGGCAATAGGAGGAAATCCCCTTGACTGGCAAAAGGTCATGCAACCGGTCGGGCTCCTATACTACCTATTGCTTTTTTTCTAGTTCTAGCGACTTTTCCCTCTCCCAATAATGCCTAACACGGGTGAGAAATTATCTCCCGCTGTTGGGTTTATTTTTAGCATGCACCGCCTATTTTTTTTGCCAAAATTCATTTTTAATTCATCAATATAATCTCCTTTTAGAGCAATACAATCATTCCAACGTTTCTCTAGCTTTTCGGTACCACCGGTGTAGAACGATTTATCGAGACCTTCAAAATATGCTTCAGTTTCAGCAATCACTTCCTCATCTGAGCCAAATCTCTTTTCGCGGAGCATCTTTTTGAGTTCTGCGAAAAGCCAGTAGTCGCTGGGGGGCAGATCTGGAAAATACGGTGGGTGCGGTAGCAATTCGAAACCCAATTCGTGCATTCTTGCGGCTTTTTTATTGACTTGCGACACGGTGCATTGTCTTGGAGCACCTTTTACCCTTCTTACACCAAAAGAAGGGTAATAAGATTGCTTGAAAACTCGACTTTTTATCCGAGGTCATATACCATTCGACTCAGCTCGACGAACTGAGCACTGACTACAGACTACATGTTTCATCAATTGTGATGTATCGACGCAAAAACTCCTTCTTTTTTCGCGTGAACATCTCCAAACAGCTCTTTGAATCATCGGCTAGTTGTTGTTTTTGCTCTGGTGTGATCAAACGCGGCACATTTTTAAAATGTTCTTGTATGATGGTATAAACACTAACTTTTGATACCTTCAAAACGTCTGCTTTCTCTTGCAACTTCACTTTGCAGCATCATCAGTGTCCGTATGACCACGTTTCAAATTGGCAAACCATCGTTTGATGGTCGTTTTCGATGGGGCAGAGTCCGGATAACATTTTTCAAGCCAAGCTTGGGCTTGGACGGTGTTTTTTCCCATCAAAGTGCAGTGATATATCAACACACGAAATTGCTTTGAATCCATCGTTTTTAAGAATCACAAAGGTAGCGTCACTTAAATCACTGTAACTCGTATTTTGACAGTAATCTTTAGAAGGTCTTTCGAAAAATCATATGGATATTTTTTTAGTGGCGCCATATGGTAGTTAGGCCTGGGACTTATTGACCGATGTGTCAGAATAAACATCCTGTTTTATTGTTCAAAATAAAATGTTTTATTGAACCAACTAAACGCATTTGTTGAAATAATAACAGACCAACCAAACCATTGAATTGAAATAAAACTTCATGATTTATAGAACTGAAAGTCGTGTTTTATTGATTTAATTATTTATATCTATTAATATTAATTTATTTATGTATATACCTACACATTTTTTAATTTATATTTATACACACATTGACAAGTTATAATAGATTATGTTTAAATTTACATTAGAAAAACTATCGGAGCCAGAGGCAGCAACTTGCAATGTCGGCAGCACTGAGAAACAATAATTATATGGCTGCTCGGCAGGCTGACAGCATGAAATATGCGCTCACTGAAAATTTACACTCGTTTCGTAAACATGGATTTTGTACATAGAACAAATGTTTCGTATTTTGTATGAAACATTCATATTGCTTTTTATCTGGTGAAATGATATCATAACACCTTTTTGTAGAATGCCCGAAATGGATTTCGTGAAGACCAGCCAATCGCTGCTTTTCTGTTGGTCTTGCTACTGAGATGGGCGGGAATACTTTATTTATCCCAACAACAAACTTAAAGCGCTTCCGAGAGTTATAACTTCATACTCATCAATCAAGGATCTTCTCATGTGTCCATAGGCGTAGCCGGGGGGGGGGGGGGGCCGTTCCCCCCCCTAAATTTTGATTTTATTTTTAGAATTTTATTATTTGTTTCGATATATTATTATTTATTTTTTATCTCTAGAAGGTTGCAAGGTAACTTGTTGCAATACAGTTGATGTTACTCCAATACTACTCAATTAAGTCACAATCAAGTCACTGTAACCAAATATGACGATTTTGTGTTGCTTGGGATGTTTGTCAGATTACTCCTTTGCCTAAATAAAAAAGCCATATTACGCGAAGTTGCCTCGATTTTGTAACAAGTTGTAGCAAAAAAGCGTAAAAATTTGACATCCATGAGAAAAAAGTTGTAATTATATAATAGTTTTTAAATAGTAACGAGTAACAATTTTATTACAATATTTTTCCTTTAACCTAGAACCCAACCTATGCAGCCTAAAGTATCTAAAAACCCCAAGCAGCACACAACAGTCAAAACTGGTTTCAGCAGCTCTATTGTGACTTAATTGAGTCACAGAGCAGTCACCTTTACTGGGTTGAAACAAATGTTCTGCTATTAGATAAGCATTGATTGATTTTTTTTCCCCGCTAGCTGAAAGTTGAAGAAGCTATGCTCAATAAAATGTTCAGTTCTTGGTTAATCAAAAAACTGAATATTCAAACCTATGCTATAGCTTTCAGAAGCCAAATAATACTAAATTAAGAAACACAGTTGATGGTTAGAAAAAGTATCAACGAAAAATATTTATTTGAACTATTCATGGCATGGGTCAAACCGCCCCGTTACCCCGCTTTCCCCGTTTTAGGGTACTGTAGTTTCGTATTATTGAGAATATATGTTGATCATATCTTACAGTTTGAGTCAGCGTGTGAGAAGCAGAACAGCAAGCTAGTCAGGGCAAGAAGTTGCAGTTGTCTTATCCTATTCAAATAATTTATCCGTTTTTATGAGCATGAGCAGGATAATGAGCATGATTGACCGCCCGAAGTTGTTATTCCGTAACTGCCAGTTCAGCTGTTATTACTCAGAAGATCAACAGATGATGCAAACATGGTCAATGTGTAAAACTGGTGATCCCAAACTAAGGCAATACCGGCCCTGGCCTCACCCGAATGCAGGTCAAATAAGGAAAGGGTTGGAATGCGTTAACGTTTATTTGGACGTTTTATTGGAAGCCGAGACCACCGCCGCACTTCCACGAGAAATCACTGGGATTTTGGATGACAAGATTGGGTGGCAGCAGGGTTCGTTTTGGTAAACAATAAGCTGAATTCACGCTTCGTTTAGTAAAATATTTAAATAGTAGTACCGATTTCTGATTCGAACCGATTACAACAGTAAGGATGCTATTGGGGCCACACACAAAGTGTAATGGTGTTTTTTCATCGGAAAAACAAGGTGATTTTTTTATAATGTTGGAAATCCGATTTGATCTGAGTTAAACCAATAATAAGGATGCTATTGGAGCCACTCAAAAAGTGTGATGGTGGTTTTCCGTTAGGAAAACAAGGATAATTTTATGAACGCTTGAGAGACGCTTTGTTGTTCTCTTAATGTGCCCACTCGATCACTCGTTACACCGAATTATAGATAACCGAAACAACACGAAACGCGCCATGCTCGATAGGAAAATAGTGCGTAATAAAGCATCGACACAACCTTTCACAGCCGATGCTCGAACCAAACTCTTTTTTCGTAACTTAAAATTTTTACTACTGTATTCTACAATCTATTGCACTGCTGTAACTAATAACTGTATCAATCAAGTTGAAGTGTCTAATGAACAATCTATGCTAATCCATTAAAAATTGCAATTGAGGGATTTCGTAAAAATAAGAGTCCGTAGATGCATTTTGTGCCTTCTGGTAACTTTATGTTTCTATTGATATCCATGCTCATCGGTTTAATACCAACCGGGAGAGACTTGGCCTTATACAAATGGATTTCATTATCTCCAGTCCGCTCAACCAATCGCAACGTTTTGTGATAGATTGGACGGATTATTATAATTTGAGATAACTCCATGCAGATGTCTTCCAAGTTTGGCAGATCGACAAGCAATCGGTGGAGAGTTTAGAGGAAGACCGGAAGAATAAGCGATGGTTCTGCGCGTGTTTATAAACAGAAGAACCTTCATAACAAAACGAATCATCGGGTAAAATACATACGGTTTTTTTTTAAATTATAATCAGCCTAAAGCAGTTATTTGATTCATTTTATCCAGAAGTACCATAAATGGACATTCGAAAGTTTTTCAAAAGTAAGTATAATATTTTCCAGCATGTAATTAAAAAAACAAGCAAACAAAACAAAACGAATGTTTTTTCATGCAGCTGAAATAACCACGAATAGAAAAATATGCAAAATGGTTGTATTTCTCGAATTTGAACAACAATTTTAATGTAATTCAATGATACACCGTTTTGGTTTCATACTACTCAGATACACATGATTGCTACATATACCGTGTTTCGACAGAACGTGTTTCAGTTGGATCATATCAGATAAATCGGTTCAAATTTCAAAACGCAGATGCAGATGTGTATATAAATTATTTTTAAAATATTGAGGAATAGCTGTTGGAACGCATATGAATTTCTTTTCGTCATTGATGAATAAAATTTCTTAAATTATTTACTAACTACTCGTGTGTTGAGAATGCAAGTAGCAACAATTCAGCACAAAAAACACAGCTTGCTTACATTTGTTACTTACGTCGTTTTAAAAGGTTATGTTTGATGTTCCTGTTTAGAAAATATCAGATAAAATAATTATACTAAAGGTGAGCAAAGGGGACACAGACCATAAGCTATAAACCACCAAAACTCAAAATGTATGTTTGTTAAAAGCTAATCACTTATTATTTGAACAACCATTAAAAAAATATAATCTATTCAAACGGTGTGAGCATGGTGAGTAAAAAACGGTGTTTCTTCTGTGTTGCTTTGGGTGAGAGGGTCGCGGATGAAAAGTACATTTTCAGTACAAACTGCAAACAAATTCGGTGATTATTCTATACAAAAATCCAACAGTTCTACTGTTCTTAATAAAATAGTTATTTAAAATTTAAATAACTTACCATAAAACCATACAAGTCTCAAAGAATAAAAGTTTCATACGGCTCTTTTACTGCTTGTTATTCGTATAGAACTTACATGCTTTTATAAGCTGATATATGAAAATGGAAATATGAAATTTTTCAAAATCTGAAATACATACACAGATAAAAAGAAACAATTTTCTGTGTTTCTAATGCACATAAAGGGAATGCTAGATTTGGAATAAAATAATGGGATATTTCATGTAAATTTAAGCCAGATAACGCTTGAATCTAGCATGTTGTATGAAAGATTGCAAACATTGTTGTATGGCGCATGAAAGATTGTAAACAATTTCGTTGTTTACGCCTCCTTTGGCTAAGAATTAAACGAGGGGAAATGTTACACGCTTGTTAAAATTAATTATTTATTTTCTGTGTATACTTTGCTCGTTCCTTCCAAGGTCTTACTTTTCTCACATAAAAAAAATACAGATATCATAAAAGACAAAATTGCTATTAATACAAATCTAAAACTTGAATGATATACATGGAATTTTGAGACACAAATTAAATTACTTGACCATGCCAAAAGCGGCTACAGTAAGTCAATACAAGAACATAATATGCGTATGTACAAAATTTATCCGACATAAAAAAAGAAATATAGATGCAGTAATCTCCTGGAAAAGCTGAAAACAGAATAGATCATTCCAAATATCAAAGATAATGTTTCAATAAATGATATTATGTTTGAATGATATGAATGTTGTTAAAAAATAAAATTCATACTGTTCTAGTTACAGTTTGAAGACAGCAATTGGAGTGTTCGAAGAGTCCGGTTTGATGATTTCTGAAATAAAGGGCTTATCTTATCATGATAAAACTAAACAAAAAATTTAAATATAATCATAAACTGCCTATAAGCGAATGCCAGTCTTTTATGAATATAGTAGTTGAAGTTCAGAAGTTCAATTTTAAAGTAAACGTTATGCTGAAATGCTGAAAAACAAATTGAGCTTTTGATGTTTGTCATGCTGCTCCAGGCTTTGAAATAAATGGTTTTGGAATGGAAAGATGATCTAAAGCGCCCTGAAATTATGAGTTAAATTTGAATTTGATTATGATATGATATGATTTACAGGTATGGGTATACACATTGATTTATAGGTTCACGATCTTCCGTCGCACCCCCTCACTTCGCTATTGTCAAAATAGCTACGCCAACCAGCATCTCCATGTTTCAGCTGGCAGTCTCTTGTGATCATATGACTCGTGGAGGCGTGAGGTAGGATCTTGTGAGGACCAGAGGTCGGTCGCACCCTCCTTTTATGTTGCCAACTCACCATTTGAAGCCCTTAATTTAAAATAAATCTGATTGTGCAAAATCGAATATTATTTAAATTAATGTCACAAAGCCGTGATTACTTTAAATAATTTAATTGGTTTGATTTGAATAAAATTTTGAATTGATTTTGATCTTTTTTATGAATTGAAACAAATAGAACCTTTGTTTTGAATAGTAACAACATATTTTGTTGATTCAAAACAGCGTGATTTCTTAAGGTGAAAAAATATCCTGTTTAAATAATCAATTAATCATTTGAGTTTAAAAATAAATGTGATTGTTATAACTCAAATATTATTTGAATTAACATCAAACAGCAGTGATTACTTCAAATAATTGTATTGGTTTGATGATGTGAATGAAATTTTGAATTGATTCGGAACTTTTTATGAATTGAAACAAATAGAACCCTTGTATTGAATAACAACAAAATATTTTGTTAATTCAAAACAGAGTAATTTCCTTGCGTGAAGAATCGTTTAATCGAATTCCAGACAATTTGGCCAACAAAACCCCCAAGGACGAATCATTTTGTGCCGAAGTAAGCCTACATATTTTTGTATGGATCACGAGGGTCTATAAAACTAACCTAAAAACTTGAAGTTATTTAGAAACGCTTACTTGACGCCTTCTTCTCTCAATGCCAATTTGCCGTTTAATGCTTATACTGGAGGCAAAATTGTTTTAAAATGCTTTTCCAACTGACCATAATAAGATAATATGAATGAGTCCTAAAATGGCATTTCACAACAGCATTTTACGCGTTCATAAAGTCAAAATAAAACCTTTGATAGAAGTAAAAGGAATTTGAGAAAACAAGGTTTTGAGATCGTTGAAAACAAGCTGTGTTCTCATAAACCTGACTAAAATATGAAACCTATTGGCACTTCTTGGTGCCATAATAAAACCAAATTGATTTCTAGTGGCTTTCATAAAACTTTAATAAAACATAATAAAGCTGGATAGACTTGGCAATGTTGCTTGAGCTGTACACAACTCCTCTTTTTTATTCGGGTTACAACTTTAAGGAAAGTCTGGAATCTACATTCTTCAACATGATAATTTGGCACAAGAATGTTCAAATGCCGGCGTCGGTGGTGTAGTGGTAAAGCGTGACTGCTACTTGGCACCCCAGTGGGTCTGAGTTCAATCCCAGTCGACGTCGGTGGTTTTTCTGAGGCGAAAAAATCTGGTCACGTCTTCCTTCGGAAGGGAAGTAAAGCCGTTGGTCCCGGTTCATATTCATGAGTCGTTAGGTAGGGTCCAGGTGGTGGAGTCGTCTTCCTGGCGTCGGTGATTGTCACCATTTGAGGAAATAGGCCGACGTAAAATAAAGATTAAAAAAAAAAAAAAGAATGTTCAAATATAGCACATTGAGGAAAAATATTGAAAATCTAACATCAGAAGGTAGATTTTTGGATTTTTGTCCGACCTTGATCACTGTAGACCGTCCAAATTATAAACGCATGACTCCATTAACACGTAAGCGATCCACATCGATTAATGCACAACAAGGGTACTTGCATGTTTTTTCGCACGAATATCAACATTAAGTTTCATTCCAATTAAATTAAAATGAACGCGTTTTCATGATATGAATTTTGGCAGGATAATTTCCATTACATCCAGTGCAATATTGTCACGCAAACATCTATTGCGGCTTATCTCACTAGAATGCAGTTCCCATTCCTTTGCATGTATCCTCTCCGCGACGATAATGACTCTCTTTCTCCGTCGCTCACCAAAAGTGCATCGCTTTTCCGGTCGTTTTCCCAGCCTCAGCTGAGAATGAGTGCCAGTCAGCTGGTTGAGTGGCTTTCTCCCCATCTGTTTTTTTTTTGTCCGCACGATGGTATTGGTGCTGCCAAACTCCAATCATCATCCGCTGCTGTGTGGTCCATTTCGCATTCACCGTAGACATCCGGCAGCGATCGTTGTCGTGTGGACCGAGGATACTATTGCTCTCCACTAATGCCGCTGGTTCAGTAGATCGTGAGTACTTGTACGCGTTGGACGCGAAAATTCGTTCAGTTGAAAAGATTGCCTTCGCATCCGAAGAAAGGTGGTGCACCGTCTGCCGTCTCGCCGTGACCGTCACCGCAGCCACCGTCTGATATTTCAACTCTGCTATCACAGTGAACATCATCGCAGTGAGCAAGATAGAGAGGGAAAATTTGACCATTTGTAACCTGCAGTTTGGAGTCTGTGCTTCGAAAAAAAAAAAGAACGCAAGGAATTCGATCCGGTTGATAGTACATTCGCTTGGTTATTGTGAGATTTGTGAGCTGACCCCACCCCCGCGATAAGTGAAAGCTAGGATAGAGGATACTTTCGACGGTTCGAGCAAAAGGGTAAAAAGTGGGTGCAGATTTTCTTCACTGATAGCTACCCAGCATTTGGGGGTTTCGTTGTTGCATAAAAGGATGTGCTTTTTTCCACTGAGAAGTGTGCGTATCCTGACAGAAGAAGTTGAGTGCTTCCTCAGAAGCAAGTAAAGTGTCTTTGAATTATCAATCAATTTTTTTTTTCAATCGATCAGTGTAAATAATTCCTATTCGTATTCCCCGGGGAGGACATATCAAGCCGAAAGTGTTTGCGTGAACAAACCAACATATGTGCGTACGCATTCCCAGTCGTCGGGTTTCGACATCCACACCATTAGCAGAGGCCACAGCAGAAAGCAGCTCAAATGTGAAGAAGAAATATTTTTCTATAAATATATTTTCGCCTGTTTTTTCACGGATCCAACTCGTAACAGTGGTCGTCATCGACGTCGTCGGTGTGTTTTCAATGTTTTTCCCTATCTGTCTTGAATCGTGAAAAACTGGTGAGCACTCACTCTTACACGTACCTATCTCTTTCGTCGGTGGCGGGGAACGCGTGATAGTATATTGGTGTTCCCAAGAGTGCGTGAAAACGCCGTGAAAAGAATTGCCCTCAAGTTTCTACC
Organism: Aedes koreicus; assembly: GCA_024533555.2. Lineage (NCBI taxonomy): Eukaryota > Metazoa > Arthropoda > Insecta > Diptera > Culicidae > Aedes > Aedes koreicus. The sequence continues at coordinate 2,649 of JAHHFK020001986.1, read as the reverse complement.
GCTTCAAAGACTATGAAGAAAATGTAGCGTGAAGCACCTTCTGGCTGAAAGAATCCTAACGTTGAGAGAAGTGTGAAGTGTTTGTTGTTTCCTATTCTGCACAAAATAGCCAATTCAAAAGTAACATCGTTCCTGACCGCAGCCGTTGCGTTTTCATGTTTGGATACAATCTCCACGATTAAACGACAACAAGTTACTAAGTGCGTTCTCGATGCATACAGGATAACAAATAAAATTACAAAAGCCGTAGCTGGAGCCGTTTCTGTTGGAGAGCTCTTCAATACTCAGTGAAAACATGGGTGTAGAAATGTGAGAGGAAAATTCAAGCGGCGGCTGTTAGTGATACTTTATGTTCGGAAACAGTCGAGTCCAAAGGTGGAGTCCTACAGAGAAGCAGCTGAAATTGTGAAATCGAGTACCGAAACCGAAAGAGAGAGGAGCGCGAGTGACGAGTCACAGAGAAAAGTAATAAAGTGTTCACAAATATACGATTCTGGCCTTTTTGGTGGTTTAGTGAATCCTTAATCGGAAACGTGTGAGGATTTCGAGCCAGTCGGAAAATCGAAAGCAAATAGTGGTTAACCTAGTAAAAACGACGATTCAATGCGAAGATGATGGTGACCGCAACGGCACTACTTTGAGTTGTAAACTCGCACCAGACACTTAAAGAGAAGTGCAGCTCCGGTCGTAGTTTTGGTGTCGCTGGCGTACATGAGAATACTGTGTAGGATATGTGGATATAGCTTTCACTGGGAGTGTAGTGGAGTACATTTACAGAGAGGAACTGTACTTAGGTGGCACACTGACCGCGAGAAACAGATGTTTCCTGTTCATAGATAGACTCGTTGCTTGAATGTTTTTTTTCTTCCAAAAACAGAAAGCTTTTTAACACATTCTTAAATGTTTCGACAACTTATTGTCACAACTTGGAATTACATCGTAAACGATGAAATTTTCTCACTTTTTCATTCCCTATTACTTTTAAACTGGCATTTCGATTGATTTCAAGAAACTTGAACAAGGCATTCATATTAATCAAAAGACATCCATATTACTATACACCACTCATAAAATGTTGAGGCTATCAATCAGTAAGGGTAGCGCAGTACGTGATAGACGTGTGTTCATCATGTGTCATGATGATTGCCTAAATTAAGATTGATAAAACCCATAGAGTAATGGCAAATAAACTTTGCTGAGCATTCTAAGGATCAGTGCAAACTTAGATACCACTTGAAGGAAAGGAGTAGGAGTATGCTGCAACTCAAAGCCCTTTGAATACCGTTTCAGTAATTTTGTTTATAGTCATCCCCTGAATAAGAATATTGATTGGTAAAGGCGTCGGAATATCTTTTGGCTTTTGAACAATTCAGCTGGTGTGGTAGAAAAGTATGTTACGGTAAACCCTGACCTCACCCAAGAATCATGATGCACAAAGGCGGTTCATGATAATATGATTTCACAGATTTCCAGACCAAATTCCTCAGAGGCTGAAAAATCTTTGGTTTCACTCAAAATATGAATTTTTTTATATTCCAATATCTATTTATACATTTCTAAATCAGCCACTTAAGACAAATACTTCAACTATGTCGATTGACAATATAAATTCAATGTTCTTGAAAAAAAATAGAGTTGCTAGCTCTGAAAATGATCGTTGAAATATTAAATCAACAAGTATATTTATTAACTGCATAATAAATGTTTCAATGACTTTCTAAGTTGCAGAGGTGAAAAGTGTCATTACGATGCCTTCCAGTTTGCTTCAGCTGATACCTGCTCAAAAATTGTCCCATTACTGGTCCAAGATATGTGTTCAGATTACGGTGAAGGGCCATTAGGCCGAATTCTATTAGGCTGAATAGGTCATTGAGCCGAATGAGTCACTAGGCCGAATAAAGGCTGACTAAAAGTAAATTGGTACGCACAAAAAGAACTGTAATTCGTGGTTAAATAAGTTTAAAAAGTTCATAATTGGTTGTCTTACAGTACACACTACCAAAATGTCATGTAAATTCCTGTCCTCTGAGACCGACACATGCAAGCGTCCTTTAGCACATAAGAATGAGTTGAATGAGATGAGAAAATAAATTCAATCAAACACATCTTTTGTCGAATTGCATATGTGTCTGTTTCAGAAGAGATAATTTTAAACGAAATCTTTGTTTACGTTCACCGACTTTTCACAGAGATGAGTAACGTCTTGTGTATAATTCATTATTTCTAAGTGTGTACTTATATTAAAATTTCAAAGTCACAGCATTAGATGGTTATATTTATCCAGTTTAAACGAAATCTCGAACCTTTCTCTTGATGAAGCCCATCAGCGTCCGCATAGTGGAAACGGACACGGAATCAGCGTATTTCTTCTATTTTTCCCGCATTTGCTAGATGTCCTTGACTGCCCCGCCGCTTCGCTGAAGTCGCTGCTTTGAAATTGCCCAGTATTTTTCGATTGGTCGAAATTCCAGGCAATCCGGAGGATTCATTAGGGAACGTCCATTAATTACGTCACGCAAAAATTGACTTTTTGTAACCCCCCCCCCCCCATGTCACGTTTTTTGTATGGACCTTCAAATTTTTTTGTATGGATCGTCACGTTTTCTCGAACCCCCCCCTCCCCCTACTGCGTGACATAATTAATGGACC
>JAHHFK020001985.1:0-125879 GCA_024533555.2 Aedes koreicus | reverse complement strand
CGCTTAACGGCATTCGGTTTGCTCGTGCAAAGCGCCGTGAGTGTAATTGAGTTCTTAGTGAGTGGTCCTTAGCATGGTTAAAAAAATATGAGTGGCAATATGTTAAATAAGCTATTATAGTGGTTCCTGTCGTATATCGAAGAAAATTCTAGTGGTCGATTGGGTAAAAGTATTCGCGTTGCCCTTATACAGGTTCGTCAGGCTGTTAACAGTGTGTGATCCTTAGGTATTCAATGAAATTGTAGAGTGCACTGAATCACTGAAGAGATGCAGTCAACAAGGAGGTGAGTAAGATTGTTTGAAAACTTATGTGGTTTTCGCTTTTGCGATGTAACTATAAAAGGTGTAGCTATAATGATTGATAGCCCTAAGCAAAGGTGCCCCGGACTGCAACCCTCGATTTTGCTCCGGTGCTCGACAGTATAGTTCTGGTGTAGCTACAGCATACAAACGCAAATGATATTATTTATTCTCCTTAAAAAAAAATTCCTAACGAATCTACTTGGTTGACTATTAAACCATAATAATTCATTTAACCATTTTGCCACTTATCTGGATCACGGATATTATCATTGTACACGGCAACCAAACCATCATAGGTTTCATAGTCTCAAAAAATTATCACGAATTGTTTGAAATCGGTCGTCCTGGTTCTAGTGTTGAAACAGTGTTAAAAAAACAGCACCCGCCAAAATTTTACAGACAATGTACAGTTGTTTGTACGCAGATTTTTCACTCAATTCTCAGTGAATAGCTTGAGAAAGTCAAACATACATGTTTATGCACAAAAACAGCGCCCAACACATAATCATAGAGCGAAAAAGGGGAAGTAGCACATCCCTTCTGAAGAAGTAGATAAATTCACATCATAATTTTCGATCATAAAATTCTCACTTGATTCTCATATGTAGCACAATATGAGCACCCTTCGACAGGGTGGATAAACCTGTAATATCGAAAACTTCAATTACCGTTTACCCAAGCGCATACTTGCTTCACTGTCGCGTTGTTTGTCGTTCTCACCGTCGTCGTCGTCCTCGCCATTGTTTCTCTAATCTCATTTTCCGTTAGCTCCTACACATATGGGGGGCGAAAAATCCTTGTATGCTATGAATAGATCTATTTAATGAAAAGGAAGATGTTGCTCATTGTTCGCTTCGATACCTTTTACACAAGCGAGTGGAATTCTTCGAACGCTCCCTCCCGGCACTGATTTCCCAGTGAACCTTGAACAAAGAGGAATTCTAAGAGGAGATCCACCAAATTCATCGCAACAATGGCCCATAGTGCACATGACTGTGACTAACTCTACTCCTGGGGTGTGAAAATACCACCGCATATCATAACAAAATCCTCATATTTTATGAACGTATGCACGAGAACTGGCAGCAGCTGAACAGTCGCAGAGTCCTTTCCACATTTTGTTCCTACGCACACACAGACACAATCGCTGCCATTCGGTGAGGGAGCATACACATTCCGAGGGCATCATAAAAATAATAAAACAATCCCCTCTTGTTAGCCAGCCGCGAAATCACTTTCCCTTCCACCCTCTGCCATACCCCGACCAGGTTGGAGAAACCTAGCTTTGTGGCAAAAAATACACATCGGTGAGCATTTTTTTTATATCGCATCCTTTCTGTTCGCACGCCTCCGCATATTCTCATGGCTTCATGCTGGCATGTAGTACTGATTCAGTAGCACTATGGAAAGATAGGCGGCAGGTGCTTACTGAGTACCGTAATCCGGGGGACAATCGATTACCGACAAACGGCGATGAGCATGTTTCTAATTCAGCTTACGGCTGAATAAAGGGTGTATCTTAAACCACATTAACCCTTGTTCGACTATTAAACAGCTGAGCTTGGTGATGCTTAGCTGCATTCAGAAAATGTTTAATTTCTCGTTGTTTTGAACAATTATCGCTTCAGCTCTTGTTCAGCAAAATATATCGATAAGGATTGGGGGGTAACGAAATTTGATCTCACTCCGCTTCACGGTACCGAGTGGAAGAAACATTGCCCGTGTCGGTGATCGTACGTGAGCTCCATCGTCATGTCTGCTTGAACTGCTCATCGTTTGGCTCGGCTTGCTACAACACATCTACCCATACATTACGGGTAAGTAGGCAAGCGAGCGGAGAACGGGGTAATAAAGATATTTACCATTTCAACACCTGCAGCCACGATAAGAAAATCGCAATCGCAGAAAACGACGGTCGTTGTTTTGTGAACTGTGCAGCAAAACCGGAAGATGGCGTTTAGAAGATGGACCGTTTGAGGCGGGATGGGAAGATAAGCAATTTCGATGGTACGAGTTCGAGCGAGGTCAGGAGATAGCCTAATGTGACCATGTACGGGGTGAATGAAGGTGCAAATAGGACTGAGCGAGATGATGAGACCGCGCTGGAGAATGATATGTGAAGGAACCGGGATATGATGTGTTATGTTCATGAGTGTAATGAATATTTGCGGGCTGAGCTCCCTTTCGCTTCCGTTTTGGCCTAGAATTACTAAATTGTTGCGTAATTTTGCGAAAATGTTGTCTATGAAGGGCTGATAAAGTGATCAAGGCAACCCGTTTGAAGTTGAAGCAATATAAGGACGCATACATATCAATGGATACTCACACTGCAGTTTTAACAATCCTTATGAACAAGTCATATTTTTAATAGCTTGAAATGGTCTCACAAAATGTCGTTGTCTAAGACGCAGAAGAACACACCAATTAGGAAAAATAGTTAATAGTTTAATTAACACTGATCTAATAAAATATTAAAGAAGCAAAACTTATGATTTCGGCTCAAGTATCATTGCAATAGACACGCCAAGCTTCAATTTCTATCTATCTATCCGGAAGCAGTTAAAAACCCACCTGTTTTTCTTTTCTTTTCTGACTGTTTTTCACTCAGAAACCATCCTCCTCGCAATCTCTTCGAATTTGTCAATTACTGATTAAGCTGCTTACTGCCGCCACCACCCATCAAGACGGCATCCAAGATCCAAGAGACGGGAGAAGTTCAAAATCCAAATAAAATTAAACGACATACATCAAGGGTTCATTTATATCAATCTCGTTCTCCGGTAGAGCGGTTCGCAGTAAGACGTGGCATGAAAAAGCACTGCCGAGTTTCAAGAGGAGATTTAATTTTGATAACACAATTAATGATGCCTAAGTAGCGGCAGCCAGAACTTTCCGTCCACCCTTTGGCGCATTTTTCGAGAAGTCTGCCAACGGTAGCGTGCGATGAATAATTAACTCTCTTGTCCACTGCGTTGCAGGCAACTTTATAAACTAACCATGAAAACACACGGAAAAATTTATTATCTCAAGAAAACACATCATACCCCGCGTGCGTTTCTAGAGGAAACAGGCAGAGCGAAAACTTTCCGGATCACACGTACACAGTTCGTGATTGGGATATTCGAGAAGATGTTCTTCCGATAAAACACTGACTGGCAACGGAGAGCAGATAGTTTTCCGCTTTCCGAAAGTTGGAGTGCTAAGAAACGCACAAAACCACACTATCAAATTCGTAGTAGCAGCCAACAAGAGTCGAAAAGTGGCAAAAATCACGTCCTTTTGGTTCCGTTGCTGCTGCTGAGGCGTGTGGTTTTGTGTTGCCTTTTTTTGTGTGTATGAAAGAGCGGAGCATATGTTTTTAAGGTGTTTATTTTTTAATAACCTTGCCAAAATAATCAATTTAGGGTTTTTTTTTTTGATATTCAAGCAACAATTAACCGTTAGGGAGGGATCGAAGTGTGCTTTGGCCATGAGCTAACGTGTTTTTTTAGTACTGTCATGTTTTTTCGCTCGTTTTGGTTATTTTTAAAGTGATTGTATTGGCGCTATAACCATAAGCCATAATGGGCTAGGACTATAGTTAATGCTAAAGTTCCAACCATTTGAAGAGAAATGGAGCATCGCTTAACCTTCTTAGACTAGATGCTCCCAACGACCGTTTTAAACACATTTTTGTTCTGTACACCGAACAGGGCATTCTGTTTAACTATTTTCTCCGAATATTCATTTAACTTTTCCTTTGATATCTACTGAAGGCAACGTTGGTTCCCCGTGTCTTCTTACGGTAGATACCAAATCCTCCATATCTTCAACGGTTGCATGGACGTGGCCTGGTGAGCGATCGAGGAGTCTCTTTCTTGGAGATTATTGCGTAAAGAAACGTACCAGTAACTGGTTTCGTATCATGGTGACATACAATGTCTTCAACGAATTATTCCTCATCGTAGCTCCATCCACGAGGTGTGCAAACGTCAATGCTAGTGCTAGTACTATCAATTTACAATTAACCGTTAGGGGCATTGTTCTTATTTCGTAAATGGTTTATAGGGGAGGGAGCGTCTGGCATTTTCTGACGCGCCGTATAATTTTTTTTTCAGATTTGTATGTCAAAAAACTTAGAAACGGCGACGGTTACGAATGACGAATAATTCATTGTGATGGGAAAGTCGTTAAAGGTGAATAAATGACCTGACAGTATACCGAACCTGGCTATCAAGATGACGCCTGGAAACACCATACTCTAGTATTGCTGCCAAAGACAGGGAAACCACCGGGTGATCCATCGGCTCACTGTCCGATATGCTTGTTGGATACGACGGGCGAGGTGCTAGAGAGGGTAATCCTCAACAGGTTGTCTAAGTACACGAAGGTTACTGAACAATCAGATTGACTTCCGTAAGGGAAAGTCAACGCACGATGCCATCATGTCCGTCAACAAGACGGCAGAGGTGGCAATCCAACGTAAGAGGCGGGGAGTTCGCTACTGTGCAGTGGTCACCCTGGATGTTAGAAATGCGTTCAATAGCGCCAGCTGGGAGGCTTCCGAGTTCCTGGCCACCTGTCAGTGCAGGATTCTGGTAAATTACTTCCAGAATCGGGTACTGGTATTATACAACACAGAAGCGGGTCAGGAACGTGTTCAAGTCACCGCAGGAGTTCCGCAAGGTTCAATCCTGGGCCCAGTGCTCTGAAACACGATGTATGTATCGGTTTCGCGGACGACATCATCCTAGAGGTCTATGAAGATTCCATAGAAGAGGTGGAGTTAACGGCCCATACTCCATCGACATAGTGAAGGGATGGATGCGCTCCAGAAAACGGGTGCTAGTCTATCATAAAACGGAGGTTACTGTGGTCAATAACTGAACATTGGAGCAAAAGGCGACTCAATAACCTCAAAGCAGTCCCTGAGGCACTTGGGGGTTATGATCCACGCTAAGCTGTCCTTCACCAGCCACGTCGACCACGTGAGCAAGAAGGCCTCCATGGCTATACCGGCATTATCCTGCATGATGTCGGATAACTCAGCGGTACAAGGGAGCTAACGAAAGCACCTGGCCACCCGAGCAGGAACGAATAACTTGATAACTGGCCTTGGTATTTAAGAGCCCAGATTAAGAAGTAAAATACCTGAGGATAATACCATAAAATTGGTCCCACAATGTTATGTGCATACCAAATTGATGTAAAACAATACCAAAATAGTACCTCTCAGGTATTCCCAGGTATCCGAAATAACAAGTTTTGTTATTCGAGAGATATTTTGCTTGCAATTCTTAGGTATTTTGCTTAGGTGTTTTCTTAATCTGAGCTCTTTTATACCAAGGCCAGTTATCAAGATCAAAATTAGGTATTCATATGTTGTTGTCTCCACCTCGGGAGTGCTGCCCTGTCCATACTTAGGTATGGCGGGCTGGCGTGGGCCACCGCCTTGAGTACTAAGAGTGTTCAGCGCATACCGCATAGTGTCACGCGACATGGTCTGCGTTTTAGTGGGGATGATGTCTATTGACATAAATGATAATAAATAATATTCAATGATGAAAATAGTACGATGTTTTAACGAAGTTTAACAGTTTTTTTTAAAGATAGGATTAACTGTGTTGGTCGGGCATAATTATTGTTGAGATCTCTGAAAAAACTATGCCGAAAATATGTACATTTCACAATATTTTGAGATTGTTTCTCCTCTGCAAACCCGAGAAAAGTTTTCCACATTGATGCGTTTCAGAAAAAATAGCGAGTGATTGGAAAAAAAATCTGAATGCAACCGACTAAGCTACTTTACTGAGTGATCCAATATTTATATTGCCGAGCACTTTTGGAGCAACCTTCTGCCAGTGGTTATTAGTTCAAGATAGCCGGCGCCGGTGGTGTGGTGGTGTGGTGGCTTGGCACTCTAGTAGGTCTGGGTTCAATCCCTGCCGAGATCGGTGAGATTTTTCTAAGGCGAAACAATATCTGGTCACGTCTTCCTTCATAAGGGAAGTACAGCCGTTGGTCCCGGTGCATGTGTTAATGAGTGCGAAATTTAGGGTGAAGGTTCCTCCCTCTGGCGGTGAACCTGCATCAAGCTGACAGCCACCTTAATACAGAAAGAAGAAGACGTTCCAGATTATCATAGCTGAATAACTCAAGAGCACCATAGCTCTTGAAATAAAAGAGTTAGTTAGATAAGATTTTCTACAAAGTTTTCGAGCTTCTCAAGTTCTGCAAGAATATTTCATGTTCCTATGTCTCAGATTAAATTTGTTGGGCAATGAGTAGTTATTTGGCTCATAAATGTTCAAAAGACATCAAAAACATATCTCACTCACCAGAAAATAACTCTCATATTTTTCGAAATAATAAGTTATTTTAGCGATGTTTTATTCTTGTAGCATTTAAGATAGATGAATATCATTGATTATATTTTAACATGCCATATATTCAACGTCAATCAATGTGTTTATGAATCATCCCCCTTGAAAATATCTTTGTTTCGACTTCCCTTAAAAAAAACCCTTAGGATTGGAAATGTAGGAACATTTAAACGAACACTTCACTTGTTTCCAAAAATAGAAGCTAATATAGAAACTAAAACACTTATGACGTGAAATTTATGTTGGAATTTTCATAGTTTTCCAAATAAAATAGTTCGAAAATCCAAAACAAACCATAAGCTGAAGAGGCAAATAGCTACATTTTATTATAATTCATTAGTAATTCATTAAAACATCGTATTATTTTCATCATCATTATTGAATTTAATTTTTAAGGATGTTGAACTTCATCTGTGATATATAGTACATGTGAATGTCTTTTCATTTACATATTTAAATATTCTCATATATTTCATACGACGAACACCTGAATGGCGCAGAGAACGCGGGCGTTGAAGTCCAAGTCGGTGGAAGAAATGACTACGTCAGCACAGCAGAGGATGGGAACGAACCAGCTCCCACGCTGAGGGAAGTTAAGGATGCTATCCAACAACTCAAGAATAACAAAGCAGCTGGCAAATATGGCATCGGAGCTGAACTCATCAAGATCTCAAGAACTCATCTGGGAAACAGAACAGCTACCGGAGAAGTGGAAGCAAGGGGTTATATGCCCTATCTACAAGAAAGGCGACAAGCTGGAGTGTGAGAACTACCGAGCGATCACAGTCCTAAACGCCGCCTACAAAGTGCTATCCCAGGTCATCTTCCGCCGGCTTTCACCAAAAATAAATGAGTTCGTGGGAAGTTATCAGGCCGGTTTCATCGACGGGCGCTCGATGACGGACCAGATCTTTACTGTCCGGCAAATCCTCCAAAAATGCCGCGAATACCAGGTCCCGACGCATCATCTGTTCATCGATTTCAAGGCGGCGTACGACCGTATCGACCGCATAGAGCTATGGAAGATTATGGACGAGAACGGCTTTCCCGGGAAGCTCACTAGACTGATTAAAGCTACGATGGACGGTGTGCGAAACTGCGTGAAGATTTCGGGCGAACATTCCAGCTCGTTTGAATCACGCCGGGGACTACGTCAAGGTGATGGACTTTCGTGCCTGTTGTTCAACATTGCGCTAGAAGGTGCCATACGAAGAGCCGGGCTCAACAGCCGGGGTACGATTTTCACTCGATCCGGTCAGTTCGTTTGTTTTTGCGGATGACATGAACATTGTCGGCAGAAGATTTGAAACGGTGGCAGAAATGTACACTCGCCTAAAACACGAAGCTGCGAAAGTCGGACTGGAGGTGAATGTGTCGAAAACAAAGTACATGCTAGCAGGAGGTACCGAGCGCGACAGGGACCGCCTAGGCAGCAGTGTAACGATAGACGGGGATACATTCGAGGTGGTGGAAGAATTCATCTACCTTGGATCCTTGCTTACGGCTGACAACGACAACAGCCGTGAAATCCGAAGACGCATCATCAGTGGAAGTCGTGCCTACTACGGGCTCCAGAAGAACTTGCGGTCAAGAAAGATTCACCCCCGCACTAAATGTACCATGTACAAAACGCTGATAAGACCGATTGTTCTCTACGGGCACGAGACGTGGACGATGCTCGAGGAGGACCTGCAAGCACTTGGTGTTTTCGAACGCCGGGTGCTTAGGACCATCTTTGGCGGCGTACAGGAGGATGGAGTGTGGCGGCGAAGGTGGAACCACGAGCTCGCTGAACTCTACGGCGAACCCAGCATTCAGAAGGTCACGAAGGCTGGAAGGATACGGTGGGCAGGGCATGTTGCGAGAATGCCGGACAACAACCCTGCAAAAATGGTGTTCGCCTCGAATCCGGCCGGTACAAGAAGGCGTGGGGCACAGCGAGCACGATGGGCGGACCAGGTGCAACAGGATCTGGTGAATGTGGGTCGTCAACGAGGTTGGAGAGAGGCAGCCATAGACCGAGTATATTGGCGAAATGTTGTAGATGAAGTCATATCGTAAATACGATGTATGACTATTTAAATAAATAATATATTTCATATATCTATTTTAAATGGATACATACCTGTTGTACATACATGATTCCATACTCAGGTCTTTTTAGACTGAACCAAGACTATTTAGGAAGCAATATCAAATATTTCTATCATTTCAGGATCAATAAATTGAAGAACATATATAGTACATACGGATGCCGTAGTACTTTTCTCTTATATAAATATAAACATTATTATATAAACACTAGCTGAACCCGGTGCGAGCGCTGCTAGGCTTGCAAATAAACGAATGAAAATTTAATAGAACTGGCACGTTTATGGTTGTTTTTCGGCATGAGTATTTTTCTTGACTAAGAAGGGGTTCAAACATTCTTCTTACCCGAGAAATACACATTTTGTTTCCTGGATAGTTCTTATGTTTGATTGAAATGTGTGTTTCATTTGTATGAGAGAGCCTCCCTTTCCAGAGGAGGGAGGGACCCCCTACATGCCAAATTTGATTCCGTTTGCTTCATTAGTTCTCGAGTTATGCAGAAATTTGTGTTTCATTTGTATGAAAGCTCTCCCTTCCAGAGGGGTCTCAAACAATCATAAGAACCTTTATCAGCCCCAAAAACCCCTGCATACTACCCACGCTGATTGGTACTGTAGTTTCCGAGTCTATAAGGGTCAGACAGACAGACAGAAATTCATTTTTAAATTTATAGTAATCCTACTTCCAATAACCACCACATGCCAAATGTGGTTTCATTTGCTTGAATAGTTCTGGAGTTATGCAGAAATTTGTGCTTCATTTGTATGAGAGCCCTCCCTTCCAGAGGGTGGAGGAGTCTCAAACCACCTTACAACATTTCTCTCCTTAAAAAACCTCCACATTTCAAATTTGTTTCCATTTGCTTAGTTATTGCTCGATGTATTCAGAAATTTGTACTCCATTAGTATGGACCCCACCCCGTAAGAAAGGGGAGGGGTCTCGAGTCACCGTAGAAACATTGTTTACCTTCAAAAACCTACACCAGCCAAATTTGGTTCCATTTGCTTGATTAGTTCTCGAGCTATGCAGAAATTTGTATTTCATTTGTATGAGAGCCCCCTTTCCAGAAAGGGGAGGCGTCTCAAACTATCCTAGAAACATTTCTTGCTTCAAAAATTTCCTACATGCTAAATTTGGTTCCATTTGCTTGATTAGTTCTCGAGTTATGCAAAACAATTCTGTTTCATTTGTTTGAGAGCCACCCTTCTAGAAAAGGGAGGGGTCACCATAGAAACATTTCTTGTCTTCAGAAAACCCCACATGATAAATTTTGTTCCATTTGCTTGATTAGTTCTTGAGTTATGCAGACATTTCAGTTTCATTTGTTTGAGAACCCCCTCCCCCCTTCTAGCAAAAAATGGCACGGACCATCAGGGCACCCGTTTGAAGCACTCTGGATTGGGAGAGTGGGAATACCAACTCCCCATTGCTAACAGTTTATGAATAGAGGGCGTGCAATTCTCCCCGCCCATTAGGGCATCCTCATGTTAGATAGCCCGCTCTTTTGACCAATTGTTCAAACTTGTTGGAAGGAGATTATTTATATCCCTGTGAATACTTAAAAGTGATGTTATTATTTTATTTGTTGCCTATCGATCCCCCCCAATGGTATAATTAGGAGAATCAGTGGTTATTAGAGCTTGATCAGGACTAACAGAGATGAGAGCCCTTTGCTGTCGGCCTTAGCTTCCGTGCTACAATGGGTGGTATCCTATCGGGTGTTCAATACATAATGAGAAAGATTTCAATACTTTTCTGCAATGAAAGTAAAGAGCGTAATTTTTTTTTTCTCCAAGAGAATTGCTCTCTGGACTCCCTAGAAATGGGTGGCAAGTTTCTTTTCGCTCGGGTGCTGTCAGTTCAATCGAAGATAGCGTCGAAACAGCAAGCACTCCGCGAGCGGTTTACGGTAGACCACTTTCGAGACGAAAACGTGCCCGTGAGTACAGCTTACCGGATCCTGGCATCCCTGAGCGTGGAACGGAAGGCCGGTAGGGCCGGGCCGTCCGGCGAAGATAATGACGAAGAAGAAGGAAGCGTTGAAAAAGCTGTTCGACAACAAGGACGGAACGAGTTTGCGTGACGACGGCCGAAAATATCACTGCTCCCATACCTTGATTCACCGAACCCTCAAGATGGAGGACATCATCTGTCGGAAGAAGACTCGGTCCCCCGAGTACACGGACGAGCAGATAGCGACCGTAAAATCGCAGTGCCGGTGGATGACGAAGAACTACCGCGGGACGTCGTTCGTGCTGGACGACGAAAGTTACTTTCCGCTCTCGATGACCCAGGAAATTCCAGGAAATGACAGCTAATATTCCAGTGACAAGTCGGCCACACCCGAAGTAAAATATAAATGTATGCATAAATTTGAAAAAAAGCTTATGCTGTACATCGCCATATCGGACAGAGGGATTTCAAAGGAGGATTTTTTCGGCTCCCTCAGTGCCCTAGTGTACAAACATAATTGGCGGGCCAAGGATACGAAACAGTTGACCACGAGTATCCGGAATTGTATCCGGAAGATGGACGTCAGTGCCGTCCAGCGCTATTGTGAGACCATCGCGACTAAGTTGCGTCGTACGGCTGACCAGGGTCCCTTCTCCTATATTCATTGACGTTTTTTTTTTTAAGAATAAACATAATGTTTATTGTTTTATGTTTATTATTTTTTTATATTCATAATGTTTTTAATAAAAAAAATACTGAATTCGTTGAAAAAAATTTTCTTTTTGCTGTAGGACTGAAAAAATTCTCATTTTTTATTGAACACCCGTTATATCATACGTTATACAATAACATAATATTTTATTCATTAGTAAACATGCAAAATGGAAGATAAATGTGATGTTGCAAATCAAGGCATGCTTTGATTAATAAATTAAAAGGAGTGTCTTAATAACAACTGAATCACAGTAAAGTGAACTAAATGCAAAATTCGGAAATGGGTAGTGAAAAACTGTTTATAAGTATCCGAATTGAAACGATGAAATACTGCCCTTTCAACATGGATGATGAAAAGATGCAGGAGAAAGCAAAGATTCAGAAAAGGCCGCATTCACACCACACGCCATTGCAGAGCATGGTTTTCGATAGGCAGTAAAGCTCCACGTACAAATCACCCGACTTCCGATTTCCGGTGTCTGGTCTCGCTCGGCACGCACCAGCCATTCCAACCAATAAGCATAAAAGTAACACACAAAAGCAGTTGACAATCGTCGTCTTTTGTCGTCTTTCCGCCCCTACACTCCCAGGGGTGACGAAAACCGGTACACCTAGATATAGCAAAAACGGAATGACAGTCACAGATCGGTGAGTCTCGTCCGCCAGTCAGTAGGGGAAAAAGTGGATGACAAAAAATGGAACGGCACGGGAAATTCCGGAGAAACATCGAAAATGAATGCTAATTTATGTTGAATTGCAATGAGGAGTTGCTAATCAAATTTAGTCTTTTATCATTTCTGTCGGCAGCATGGGTGGCGAGTGAATACGAGCGCGAATGGGGAGACAAAAGCGGGTTTCGTTCGCAGCAAACGCTTGATGAAAGATTTCACACTGAAAGCTTTCACAGTTGTGGAAAGCTTGCTTCGATCGATGCGATATTTTCGCTGGTAGAGTGAAAGCTTTCCACAGACTCCGTCAGCTTGTTTTATTCACAACGAGAGGTCTCCACTTGTTCGAATTGATGCTTTTAATGATGCATCATATTTTTTTTCTCTGTTTTGTTTTTCACAGGAAAGTAACTTTTTCGTTTTAACCGTTCTCACTCGTTAAAAGTATCCTTTTGCGAACTGTGCCTGCCTTTGCTGTTTGTGTTGAGGTGCGGGAGTGGAGCAAATGTGTTGGGGACGGATGATGCAAATTACTGCCATAACCGAGCCACCTCGAGAGCAAAAGGAGACTGCATTCCTTTAATTTTAGCACTCTCAAGGGGTGTTGATATTTAATATGACTGCTTTTGATGTCGTTGGTAAGAAGATAAGTTGGCATCTCGGTTGCACTCCAAACTTAGTTGTTTGTTTTTCCCCCATCGTGCAAGGTATTTTAACATTCTGCTTGTTGCGTTCTGAGGATGGAGTTCAGAGCACAGTTGGGAGAGTTTTCAGCACATATTCAAGTTAGTCTTTGTGTTAGTTCTTTGTGGTGACTCATTATACGGGTGTAATTTTTTTTCTTTTGTATATTGATCAACCACTCTAAACAAATGGAGCAAACACTTAAATCTTCTTGAACCCATCTATTTCAACAAAATTTCGGTACGCTAAAAGCACGGGGACAATATGCAATAATTCAAATCTCATCCGGCAGCTATGTAGTATGGATACTGGGTCGTGCCCGGTCGGAATTTCCATTCAACCAAAAGAGCAACATTCTTAACCACGCAGAAAGAAAGAAGAAGTAAAAACGGTGGACGCAAGAAAAGCCACACCATCCAACCGACCAACCAACGCTAGAGGACGGATGACAACCCCCAAAGAATGGCGACAGATAGTAGCGGCGATAGTCACGGAGAGAAAGCGACTGGACCGGCCCGGCCCAGCGAACGGGAAACTGTGTAGTTTTTCTTATTTTATTTTAATTATGAAAATGTATTCAAATGTGCAGAATATAAAACGAAACAAATATTAAAAGAAATTTATGGGCGTCGGTCGGGTACCATTCCGTCCTTCCGTTTCGTTGGCGGTCGTCTGTCCGTCGTCGGCGTCGTTAGCGGCTGTGTTCGGCAGCGGGTTGGCCAGCTTTGCTTCGACTCTCTTCTGGAAGGGGCAAAGTGCGTCCGATGAATCTGTTGCCAGATAATGATGGCCTTGTCCTTGTATGTACGGTGGAAAGTTAATGATTTACATGCGGCTTATGAAGTTTAGCGTGTAGCTACGGGTCTGGGGACGGGTGCTTGAGTTTTGGGGGAGAATTGAGTGCTTTGGTGAATTATGTTCTGTTAAAATATTTCAATTCAGATTTTTCGTTCGAATTCAAGATATGGTTTAATGAGTATCTTCAGTTGTTTATTGAGAGCTTCATATCTTTCAGACGAATATTTTAGAATAGAAATAATGTACTTTAGCGTAGGGAACGGCTTCAGTCCCCCGGGACCATATTCCAAGCGCGAGGTAAACGATAACATAAAATGCTCATTTTTCACAGCATGATGCTTCATCTAGTGATTTTCCCTCTCGAAGATCATGGTTCTCACCTTGTCGTAGGTGAGAGGGCTTATCTCATGCAAAGGGCCTTCATAGGAGACCAAGAGCAGTGATAATATCACATTTGTTTTCTTTAGGTTGCCACGTCGTAGTACGTTTATTTTAAGGCACTGAATGAGGTGTGATACTGGCGGGCTTAGCCGCAATTCACTCTTAGACGAAGCTAAGAACAATCTTCAAATACCTGATATAATTTAGGGAAATGACATAAAGTGCACTTCTCATTTGCTTAACAATTCTTCCATTTTTGTTTATTCTCTAATTGTCATTGATTAAACATCAAATATACCTATACAGTTAATACATCTTTAATAATCTTATTGTTCGCTTCATTATCGAAAAGGGTGAGTGTTTTGATCAGGATTGTGAGCAACTAATAATATGTCCTGATGTTTCAGATGCAGAAAATTCTACATTCAATTATATATTATAATTCAAATGTGTGTTCTATTCGACAGCCGCGATCAAAGCACTAACTCTAACAACATATAATTCAGCTAGGGATCAGACCTTTCGAATTGAAGAAAGGTCATCGAAAAGTTTTACTTAAGACAGACGCTGACAAAGAATTAAAGGCTAAGGTTCTATGAAGAGAGTTGGACGTGGAGGGCCCGCTTAGGGAGGCGAGTGGCTTCAAGGCTACTCGCCTCCCTAAGCGGGCCCTCCAGAATAATTCTTCTCTATATCGGTTAGTTTTGCTATAATAGTCTCTTGAATTAAAGTAATAAAAATAATAACCCAGACTGACAACTAAAACAATCGCGACTGTAGAATGTAACGTGTCTGTAAGATTCAAACATCACTTTTGAACCATTTCTGTTTTAGTAGTTTCTTGTATTATTGCAGACAGATCAAAACAATGACTTTAAATAAAGTGTGATTTGAGAATTCACGATCTTACTCTCTCTCTCTCTCTTTTCGGGATCTACCAGAATTTAGATGTAGTGCGGAATTGTGTTTAACCGATTTTAGGGTCTTCTTTTTGCAGTATCCAAAACGTCTAACCACCCACCATAACCTATCCTTGTTCCTTCCCATCGAGTTCACGTGGTCTGAATAGACTAGTTCGCCATTACCCTTCCTTCATCATCGGCTTTGGACTGACTTGCGCTCTTATTGCCCCGCCAAATTCAATGACATATTTTTCTTTATGTTCCAGAGTATCGGAGCAAGCGCTGCCCGAGGACGGTTGAGTTTTCGAGAACTGTCAAGGTTTTGCTTTTGCTGCGCAGTGATCTTTCAAGTTAAATGTCTTTACAAAATTGTTTTTTACCTATGATTTTCATTGTAGTGCATTTGTGCGCGATTGTTGAGAGTACTGATTGTATTGGGTCCTTCCTTAGTTCAGTCGGTAAAGGCGCAGCTACAAAGCAATACCAAGCCATCTCGGGTTCGATTTCCGGTCTGGTCTAGGAATTTTTCGTTAAGAAATATTTCCCGACTCCCTCTGCATAGGGTATGATTGTATCGGCATCGAATTGGCATCGAAAGCTCTCAATTAATAACTGTGGAAGTGCATTTAGAATACTAAGTTGAGAGCAAGCAGTAAGCTAATTATGAAAGCAATAAGCTTGAAATGCTAAACAAAGACAAAGGGACGAGATGCAAATATTTGTCGGATAGCGGAGCGCTACTCCTATAGAAACATTCATGCATCTTTTAGCATCACATACCAAATGAAAACTGAACATTGTAACCGTGCGGGGGAAGGGTGCTGAACCTCAGTCAAACGCGATGGCTTAAGCGCCACTCCCATTAAGGGAGACCACCGGTCGTGTTGAATATGCCCGACTAATTTTGAAACTGGTTTCTCAGAGGAACCACCCGAACGGTACTTTAGGAAAACCCTACTTCAAACGCACATATGCTGCTGAAACCTCAAATGAACACCTTTTGTCGATAAAATTAACGAAAATTCCACCAATCCATTCAAGTTATATAATTTCCGTAGTCTCTTTAGACTTTAAAGCCAGAACAAACCAACGAACCTGTTTTCAAACGGATGTGCTTGATTTGAATAGACGCAATAGTGCAAATGACGGATGAGCCAGCTAAAGGACGAAACGTAAATAAAAAACGGAAACTAAACAACAAACTCCAAACTCAATCTATTTAACATCTATTTACAAGCTTCACTCGTGTTGGACAGAACTTGCTCTAAAGCTACGAGTTATCTAACTAATCATGGCCATGAAACGACAACGACAATTTCGATGGAGTGTATGAGTAAGTTCAGTATCAGCAGTAATCTGGACACCCAAAATCTGAAGTAAAACACGCATGGAGCATTGTATTTCAAATGTAACTCTTTATTATAGGCTGACTAAAAGTAAATTGGTACGCACCCTAAAGCCCTGTAATTCGTGATTCAATAAGTTTAAAAAGTCCATAAATGGTTGCTTGACAGTACTTTTATTAATTTGAAGTATTAATAAAAGTACTGTCAAGCAACTATTTACACATTACAGCATTAGATGGTTACATTTCTCCAGTTCAAACGAAATCTCGAACCTTCCTCGAACCCATCAGCGCCCGCATAGTGGAAACGGAATCAGCGCATTCCTTCCATTTTGCCCGCATTTGCTGGATGTACTTGACTGCCCCGCCGCTTCGTCGAAGTCGCTGCTTTGAAATTGCCCAGTATTTTTCGATTGGTTGAAATTCCGGGCAACTCGGAGGATTCATTAGCTTAAATTCCTTATTTTAAATTCCACCCCTATTAAACAACTAGAACATTCATAGGAAAACGAAAAAAATTTCAACAAATGGTTCAGTTTATTGAGGAGGATCGCAGCAGGCGTGCTTTGAAAATGACGTGATTTGTTTTTGCTGCGTCGTTTTCGCGGAAAGAAAATTAAAAAATATTGCTTCATTCAACTAAAATAAATGGTGAAATTATAGTTTTTCCGAGTGCTTTGCGTAGGACGTTGAGAATGGAATCCCTCTCATAGTGTGATATGGTCGTGTTTCTTGAGATGGATTGTTTTTTCCCATTTTTTTGTGTTTTTAGTGACCCGCTTCTGCATCCGGACGAGTTTTCCAGCATCAGATAAGGAACATTGGTGAGGTCGTTTTGATCATCAAAAATATACCTTAACTATATACACGCCAGGATTAAGAACTTCCATTTTTGATTCTGGAAGTGTGAAAACTCTTCACATATCCATTTGATGTGTGAAGAGTTTCATGCGGGGCTTATTGTATATGAAGATGACCTCAGAATGTAGGCATTCTTGAAATGGGTCGGTGGATTTTCAATAGAGCTGTCACCTTCAATTTCCAGGGCAGAAAATGTTTGCACATAGTGATCACATATAAATTACTGAAGAAATGCAGACAAGTTTCTTCCATAAAAGCACTGCTGGTCAGTGGGAGATTGATTGTAAACACACACACACACACACACACACACACACACACACACACACACACACACACACACACACACACACACACACACACACACACACACACACACACACACATTCGGAGGATTCATTGGGGACAAAATCGATCTTGTTAGCAGCATACCACTCTAGAACCACCTTGGAGTAGTGGCAGCTGGCCAAATCGGGCCAAAAGATGAGTTTGCCACTATGCTTGCAGATGAACGGCAATACACGCTTTTTCAGGCATTCTTCGATGTAAACTTGGGATGTCATCGTCGAGGATGTGACGAATGGTTCCGTTTTCAGGCCACAACTGCAAATCGCGGTCTTCTTCTTCTTGAACTTGTCGGCATAAACTCGATCTTCCCGGCAACCCCCACGTCCAGTTGCCATGCAAAACTTTTGACCGGGAAGCTGCTTAAAATTGAGTTTGACGTATGTTTCGTCATCGATCAAAGTGCAGCCTTTGTGTTTCGGTCGTACAAGAGGCACGCTCCTTGGCCACGGAATTCTGCTTCATGTGTAAGTTCGGAAGTTTGTATTGTATCATTCCCTGGCAACGACGTTTCGCACCGTTTGAAAGTTGTCGTTGTACCTTCTGGCCACATCTCGGATCGAAAGGCCGGAGTTGCATTGACGACGCACCTCAACACCCTTGCTTTGCGTAGCTGACGATCCCTGGTTCCAGTTTTTTCGTAGGTCCGCTGATGCCTTTCCACACTCAGGGTTTCCTTGTAGGTTTTTGAGCACTCAACAAGCTGTTGTTTTCGTCATCTTCAGCACTTGGAATCGGACCACTCCGGATTTCCCAGGTGTTTGAGCACAATATTTTTTCTTCTTTCGAGTTCCATTTGATGTTATTTCTGGACGCGATCGACTGCTTTGATCATACTGGAACCAGTTGTTTTCTATAGAAGTGTAAACAAACCACTGTCAAAGATTTTTAATTCCCAACACTTGAGATCGTACCAATTTACTTTTAGTCAGCCTCTACATAAGTTTCCGATACGTCTACTAATTTCTACACGACCTAAAAATTTGTTACTCTGCTTTGATATGAAAATCTCGACCTTGGCGCCTCACTCCAGCCACAAGGGTTTGTTCAGACTCCTTACCCGAGCAAAGGTTTATACCAAATTGTTAACTAATCCTTATATCAGGTTATCAATGTTTGATCACTGACACTGTTTTCATTGAGGCTGAATAAACAGTCAAAATAACAAAACAGATTACGAATAAATACTTGTTGGATATCGTTTGCCGGCGTCAGTGGTGTAGTGGTAAGCGTGACCGCTACTACTACCGTGGGTATGGGTTCAATCCCAGTCAACTTCGGCGGTTTTTCTCGAGGCGAAAAAATCTGGTCGCGTCTTCCTTCGGAAGGGAAGTAACGCCGTTGGTGCTGGCTCATATTCATGAGTCGATAGGTAGAGTCTAGGAGGTGGAGTCGCCTTCCTGGCGTCGTTGATTGTGGTAATTGTCACCATGTGAGGAGGAAATCAAAAGACGAAAAAAAAATCAAAATATTAGCTAGTGGGCTGTTATTTATTGGACTCATATTGATAACACATGTTGCTATGTGAGAAAAAAGATGTGAACTATGCATGGTTTTTTTTTTTCAACATATACAAAATGTACTTACTGGTGGTCGTTTTGCAATCTCAAGTTTCTTCTTCCCCACACATATACAGTGATCGACAATACCATAAGAACAAAGCCCGATTTCCATATAAAATGGTCAAGTCTTGGGGCTTTCATTTCATTTTGGATTCTGTAAAGGTTTTATTCTTCGCGAGCTCGAAAGGTCAGGAATTTTATTACGGCTGTACAAGATCCGTTCGTGCATTTTTTCATCTGTCGCCATTTTGAATACTGCTTATGGAATGTCAAAACCGATAGTGGTATTTTTAAGTACAGACGCCCTGTTCCAGTGTTTTGAATGTGCCCAGTTTATCCAGTATTATTAACTCTATTTGGTTGTACAATTTTCGAATGGCTTATTTAAAAAAAAAACTTACGTAACAAAATCTATGAGTCAGGAATTCTAAGGTTGTGTTTCCCTGGGCATTGGAAAAACCTTGTGGTAGATTGAAAACTACCAGGTCCCAGGGATTTTTACCCAAACGGGAAAGATGCAAACCAGTGTTTCCAGGGGTGATGTGGACCAGAAGTGCATTTGAACCCACTAGTAGTAGCATTTTCACTTTTGATTTGACAACTTTCCTTATTTTCATACAATATAGAATTTGTATAATTTCAATAATATTACTACTACTCAAAGAATCGTCTATTAATTTCAATACTTTCATTATAACTGAGTTTTATTATGGTTCTGCAATTTTCTGGAAAGCATCACTACACAGATTCTACGTTTGGTTTGGCTGTTTTTGGCAGAGGAGCGAATATTTTTGTTTACTTCTAGAACGAAAAAAGAAACAATACAAGAATCAGGAAGGCTAGGCTTGGAGCCTGGTAGGGTCACAGTGGAAGCAAATCCGAGTCTCATGGCGACGCAACCTGGATAGTCAGACATCTCGGTCTCTGGTTGGAACAAGACCAAGTAGCCGCCCAAGAAAGACCTACGTGGAAGAATCACATGCATGCAAGTATCATCTAAGGCGGTATGTTCCCAACAAATCAAAAGCTAATAATAATAACAACAGTGTGGGTAAGTGAATCATTTAACATTTCCAAAACTACATACACATCATACATACATAACTATATATTAAAAGACCGTCCACAAATATCCATGTCCAACAGAGCAGCTTATTTTCCCGATGAGTCTAACGTCAAATACTTTGTTCCATTTGGGAGCGTAGAATAAGGGAGATAGCTGTTACATTGTCACACCTGTACTATATGAAATTGCGTATATACCAATAATTGCACTGACAAGAATATCACTAACAATATAATGACACGGACAAGTACAAAAAACACGGACTTTAACAAATACCTGGACAACAAAACACGTATACAGACTGATACTGAATCCCAAAAATTTTCAAGAAGACTATGTGAGCTGATTTCCAAAGCCCGGTGTTTATTTGGTCACCATAGACTAATCCTTCCGGCATAATCACTTGAAAATTTTCAAAAACCAACCCCGATCATTGCAATCCAGAAAAAAAAAAAAAAAAAAAAAAAAAAAAAAAAAAAAAAAAAAAAAAAAAGCTCTCAGTAAATAATTTTGGAAACGCTTCTAGAATATTATCTCCAGGGCGGGTCAAAGCTTGTTGAAAAGAGCGTTAAACCAGTCAGAAAAATCCTTTGGTTTTTTGGTTGATTAATTGAAGGGGGAGAAGGATTTAACCAATCAAAATAGACCAAACCCAAAGTGTGATGATAGACCTTTATGTAGATTTGACGCTTGTGAATACTCCAGAAATGCTATTTGTTACATCGATGGATCTCTATGTCAACATGTTTATACTTCAAGAGGTTATTGGTAAACCTAACATCCCTTCAAAGAAAATGGTCTATCCTGTGTATTTGACAATCCTTGTGAATTTACCATATACCGAAGTGAGCTTTTACTCTTGTGAATACACATCTATTTTTTACCGTGCTTGATAGCTAGGTGTATACTCTAAGGAGTTCTCGGATATGGGGGGCGACCCCGGCGTAGTGGTTAACATCCATACCTCTCACGCCAAAGTCACGAGTTCGAATCTCACCTCCGAACAAGTTACGAAAATACCCAAAAAGGGAATTTGAGTAACTACGACGGGAGATGAACCAGCCCAAGGCTGAAAATCTCGATAATCAAGACAAACAACAAACAAACGAGTTCTCGGATAAGTAAGCAAACGTATTAGAAAATGAGAATAGGCTACCCGAATTATGATCATGATGATATGTACATACTACCACTAATTGTACCACGGATACCAAGTCTGACAGCAACGGACTCTCCTTTCTGTTTGACTTGATGAAGCCGTATGAAGGGCTAACAACGGGTTGGATGGATCGATAATCACCATCACCTCTACGTAAACACGAGATTAACAAGAGTCCCCTTCTAACGACAAGATTGAAAAATTGATCAAAAATGCGAACTATCGAACAAGAGGATGACTCAATGAAGGGGAAAAGAGTCCGCCCTTTATTCACAAGCTGTTAGCAACGCAGCGCTAAATGCTTTGAAATTAAAAATTTATACGTCAGAACTACTTTGGGAATGCTCAAAATTATTGCAACAACTGACCTGTCGCAAAACTGTTAACTTATACTGGGTTCCTGAGCATTCCGAAATCGACGGAAACGAAAAAGCTGACGAATTGGCAAAAAAGGATCAACCACGAAATGAATTGGTCCCGAGCCCTTTTTTGGCTTATCTTCTTGTGCTCTTAAAATGAAGCTTAAGTTCTGGGAGAAAACAAAGGTACAGTACAACTGGAACAAGACCTTAAATGCCCGGCAATCAAAACGTTTTATAAAGCCAAAAACTTGTCATACATATAGGTTACTAAATCTATCGAAACGTGATCTGAGCCTATACACAGGTTTAATAACAGGAGACTGTCCTAGCAAATATCACCTAAAGCTAAATGAAGATAAATGTCGCTTTTGTAACCTGGAGAGTGAAAACTCTGAACATTTACTGTGTGACTGCGTTGCACTATTTCAAAAAAGATGCAGATTTCTTTACAAAGGCATTATGGAGCCTTGGGAAATCTGGGTTGTTAGCCCCAAAAGGGTAATAAATTTCATATGGAATATATTACCTAGTTGGGATCATTGCCTATAATAGTAGTGGTAGTTACTCAGAATAGTGACTCACCATTGCAATTTGGCATACATAAACCACAATAGAACAATTGATGGTCGCGGTGGTATCATGTCCCCAACAGAGGAAAAAAAACGGGAGTTGGCATTCTTACTCTCCCACATCAAATTCTCGTCAATCGGGTGCCCTGATGGTCCATTGGTCATATACCGATTTTATGAATTTATTCGTAAGACAATATACTATATGTATGTACAAAATACATCCGCAGTAATTTATACGCATTACCTTAACTTTTTTAACAGCTTATATTCCATCCAATATACTTCATACCCTGATTCCCTGGGTTTGCTTCTTGAAAACCTTATCATTTCTTTTAATATTTGTTATTTTTATCTACTGATTGATTTCCTGTTTCTTTTAATCACTGCAGCTGCTTTCAATCTCTATGTAATTTCATTTTTTCATTTTCATTTTCATTTTCATTTTGCAGCACAGGGTGGGGCAGTAAGAGCGCAAGTCAATCCAAGGCTGATAGAGAAGGAGGGGTAGTGGCTGACTCGCCACATGCAGGCTACATGATCGCCATGGGTGGGGATAAGGATTAGGTTGAGGGAGGGGTTTGTAGTGTCTTTGGATTGAGATGATTGCGCTGCTACAAAATGGCCTGAAATGTTTAATTTGTATATTAATCGGTACTATTAGTGAGTGCTTCACCGTAAATCTTTTTAAAGCAATTTGTGAATAATATAATTTTGATTTAGTACATACTTACTTGGTCCTAGCTATACTTCTCTTCCTGTGCACCTGTGTCCTAGGTTGATTTCGAAGTGTTTCCATAGTTGTTTTCTTTGTGTGCTGTCTTTGATTTTTTCGAGGATGCTCCACAGGTTCTTTTTCTTGATTTAATATGACCACTTTCTTATCGAAACCGCATGTAGCCTAGGGCTGAGCAGGTCCTTTGCACTTCAATCGATCCATTTCACAGCCGTTCGCGACCATGAAGTCAATAAAAAAAAAGAAAAAAGAAAAGAGAAGAGGGTGTTAGTATTTCATGGCATGCAGGGCGTAGGTGAGAGATTATTGGTGATATTTTCACGACGATATTTTCGTTTCTCTGACTAAGAATTCAGAATTCCTAACCTAACCAAACATGAACAGCACCAACCAGAAGTAATGATGTTTGAATCAAAAAGGATTAAAAAAAAATACTGGATTAAATTTAGACAACAACATTTTAAAGCCTACTCTCTAGCGTTGGTTCTAGTTACCATCCCCATCCCAAATTTAACAATATTTCAAATGACTGACTAACTGATCTGACACTTGAAAAAGAACAGTTCTATTTCCTATCTAGTTTTTTTTTTCTATTTATTTATTGTCTGGTATGGAGGATACATGCTATAAACTACATGGAAAGGTAACGATAAAATAAGAAGAAAGACTAGCAACCCCCATCCAACTCCAACCACCTCCATCGCCTATCCCGACAGACACGCGCATCCCGTCCACAATGCGCAGACCCCCCCAGCGTCGTGCACCAATACTCGAGAGTCGATATTACTACACGACACTGAAGAAGTCCGCACACCGTAGACGAAACACGCGTATCCGCAAAGACAAGCAACAAATGTAGTCGGGATCAAACGGAAGTTACCGATTCCTCCTCTAACTTTCCAGTTAGAGATATTCCACTAAAAAGCTCACACTTTCCAGGATTCATACATGGAAAGGTGTATTCTATTGTTTCCAATGGTGTTCCCTAAGCGGGCCCTCCGCCTCCTATCTCTAATATACATGCTTGTCACCGTCAGTCTCAAGTAACACTTTTCTATGACTGTGTGCTTCATTTCGAACAGTCAGATAATTACCCCGATCAAAACATTCACCCCTTTCGAAAATGTTGCAATTA
This sequence comes from Aedes koreicus, assembly GCA_024533555.2. Classification (NCBI taxonomy): domain Eukaryota; kingdom Metazoa; phylum Arthropoda; class Insecta; order Diptera; family Culicidae; genus Aedes; species Aedes koreicus. The sequence continues at coordinate 101,883 of JAHHFK020001985.1, read as the reverse complement.
CATTTAGTTATTATACCATGAGCAAATCAGGTATTTCGGTTATTCATTCCATAAAAAAAAAATGGATGAGTAACAACATAAGTTGTCAATAAAATGAAAAGTGTACTTTTAGCCGTTTCCCTTAGATTGATAGTAAGAAGTCTAAGAGTGAATTGCGGCATAGCCCGCCAGTATCACACCTGATGTTAGTGCCTTTATATAAACGTTCTACGACGTGGCAGTGAACAAATTATAAGAAAATTTGATACTTTCACTACTGTGTGTGTGTGTGTGTGTGTGTGTGTGTGTGTGTGTGTGTGTGTGTGTGTGTGTGTGTGTGTGTGTGTGTCCAATCTAACACCCATCGGCCGGCAATGGTATTATGGAAGAAATCTGTTTACAACAATCATTCAAGTGACCATTGGAAGCAGCTTTAATCCGGGAGCTAGAAAGTGATAGCTCTACTGCAGATCCAGCAACCCATTTCAGAATGTCTGGAGAGTCACGCCCATTCCGAGGTTACTTTCACATACAATAAGCCCCGCATGTAAACATTACCGATATCATTTGGATAAGGGCACTGTAACACACTTCCAGATTTGGAAATTTTGAATTTCCAAACCCGGCACGTATTTAGTATTATTTGAAAATAAGATTATTGTTTTATAGTTATAGTCAGATACATCTCACCCATGTTCGCCTCCTGAATCACACTAGCTTGTTTATTCATAAAAAAAATGTCGACGTTGATTCGTAATTAATTTTTGCACTCTTATTTTCTCCCAAAAGTAACGTTGCGGAACCCGCCGCTAGATATGCACCTGCATAACAAAATTCTGTACACGCCATGGTGAATGCACCTAAAATTATGTGCAAGCTTTTCATCCGTCCATGCGCGTTGTTTTCGTTTGCTGCTTCTGATCAGCAAATGGCTGTTCTCTACATTGCACTCGTCTTCTTTTTTTTCACTCCACACACTGCCAATAATGCAAATCCCCGCATTGAGGCGACTCTATTTCGAGCTTCAAAACTGCTAATAATCATCGATTCACTCGCGACAAAGCGGAAAAACACTCTAAACTAATAAATTATACCCGAGTGTCACAATATTACCACTAATAACCAAAACTAAGCTGATGTAACTCTTCTTCCGGGTGCGGGGGCGAAGCACAAAAACAAAACAAAAACGAGGAAATACTACCGACACTCAAACATTTCGAAAGGGAATCGATTGTATTTACTACGGCTTACACAATGCACGCGGAGATTTTATGATTTCACTGTTAGTTCAAGTTAAATTACGAATTACTGTTTGATTTTTTTTCGCGAAAACGACGCAGCAAAAGCAAAACACGTCAGTTTCGAAGCACGGCTTGCTGCGATTCAGAAAATGTGATACTTTCACTACTGGTCAAATTTTTGGTCTCACATGCATGTTTAAAGCATGAGAGAAGCCCTCTCACCGTCGACAAGGTGACAAATTTGACCTACCTACCTAGCTCTATGTAATTGATGGTGAAATAACTGTTTTGAATGCGCCCACGGTGGCATGAATTACCAAACAATAATTTTAAGGGACGACATTTAGCCCTTTGATGTTGTCTATGTTGACAATTAGTAGTACTGAAGTCAACCTTAAGAAGTATTCCAACAAGCGTATGCATAGTATTAATAATTCATACAGCAAATAATACTTCCAGACAGCCGTCAATTGCAATGGTGTTCCTATGTTGGCTACTTACAGCACTTCAGTATCTCCTAATAATACCTAATATCCTAATAAACATTAAATTATTATGTTATGAGCTTCCATTTTAAGGTGTGTTATAAGTTCCAAAGAATATACCTTAGCTTTCAAGTTATCCAGGCTCTACAGTTCTATTTAAACAAAGGGTAGGGAACGGCTTCAGCACCCCGGGACCCTATTCCAAGCACGGGGTAAACGATAACCTACAACGCTCATTTTTTTTTTTTTGCAGAATGATGCTTCACCAGATGAAGCATCATTCTACAAAGAATTAGTGTTGTACGTTGTACGTGATTGGAATAGGGTCCCTACCCTACATACCATCTTCTTTCCCATTACATACGGCTTACGGTTTAAATCATACTTCCTGATTAGTAGAGTTTGACTTGGGAAGCATTCAACTCTTGAGAACCGGAATGAATACTCCGGGTGACTCAGGTGTACATATAAGAGATGGAGAGTAAATGAAAAGGAATAAATGCAACCGTGATTAATTGATTGACTAGAATTGAACTTGAGATAAATTGAAGTGGAACCAAAACTAAACCGAAACGGATCCGAAACCGTAATTGAATTGAAACGGATCCGAAATGGAACCGAAATGGAATTGAAATAGCTACCGCCTTCAAATAAACGTACTACGATGTGGCAATTTACTGAAAGCTGAGTGTGATACTTCAACTGCTGATCATGTTTTTGGTCTCCTATGACGGCCTTTTTCACGAGATAAGCCCTCTCACCTACGACGAAATGACAACCATGATCTTCGAGAGGGAAAGGGAGCACTATTTTTTTTTATAACGAAGCACTAATGATAAGTTTGAGCAAATTACATTCGAATCTCTAGAGATAAATCCCACAAGCAACTTTGTGAGATGATATTCTTGTATGTGAATGAACGTCAACTAGTAAGGGTTATTCCGAGAGTCCAAGTGAATTTTGTCACTTGGTGAAGTGAGAAAAGTCACCTGCAGTGACTTGACTCTCCTGTGTAAACCAAGCGGAAAGTCACGTCACTTTAAGTGACTTTTCTCACTTCACCAAATGACAAGCGTCACTTCAACTCTCGTAATAACCTTCAGTAATTATATTCCGAATCTAGATCAGCGACATAGGTCAAGGGACTTAGAAAACTGTATCTCAATATATTGTGTTTAACTTCATAGTACGAATACTTTCAGTAGTACCATTTATATTTTACCTCTAATATATGAAAGTTCAATGTTTCGTTGATCAATTTGAAAGTAGCTGACTTGTGTAGACCACCCTCACACCTGTTCTATATGCCATACAGAGTCTCGGAGTTAGTGAGCATGATTTTGCATGATTGAGCAGTTACTCCATTGGAAATACGATGGAAAATAACGAACTAATCGAATGGAAGAAGAAGAAAAAACTCACCGTATCGTCAAACAACCTACAGCTGTTGAAGTGATGAGCGGTCATTCTCGAGAATCCTTTTTCGCCGGTTTCAATGCTTCGAATTTTTTTTCGATTCAAGCATTCCATATTATATGATTGAATCGTAAAAAGTTGATCGATTCTAAATCTGCAATGTTAATACAGACTTCTGCAGAAAACGTTTGGCTTCAAATACCGAATACTGTTACACGGTGGTGAAAGGAAAACAACTGAAAAACAGTTCCAACATAATTTCTTAAACCCACGCAGTGACGCAGTGGTACAGAAATCAAACGAATGCCATTTCATCACGGTATTGTTCTTAAAACGTTAACACGCGATTCGCTTTTTATTGATGGAATAATTTTACCCACTAAATTTCACTGTAAATTACTTTAACTAACGGGAAAATGACAGCGCGACGAGAAACACGTCCTTCGTAGCGGGAGCCTACTACGATTTTTTTGTTTAATTGCATAGAAGCGGTTCGGGCAAACTTAAACGAATGTCTTTGGAATATTCATCAACTACCAGCTTTAATGTTACACTCAAAATCCACGCTGGATTTGAAACAGTAAGAACATTTCATTAATGCAAACAAACGAATTGAACCGTTCGCCTCACAAAGAACTTGATGATTTCAAAATCGATTGCCTGTTTCCACCCAGCTGCAGCTTCAGCACTAAGCCCGATGAAACCAGAAACTATATAGACGAAAATCCCTCGAACAGCGGACAGCGAAAACCATTCAGTTCCTAGACATTTCCACGCTATCAACCAAACTCTCATCAACGATTTCGGATTAAAGTTGCTCAATCTGATGAAATAAAGCGAAACGAGTGAATGACACAAAAAAGTCATAAACAAAAAGCAGCTTCTTTCGCTCTTTCGGCACGACTCACCATTTGGCATATTTCCCTTTTAGTACACCGAGATGCGGGAAGGAGCTCAACTCAATGAGATAGAGGAAAAATAGGAAAAACTTTTAAACTAATCTTCTTCTTTCTTCCCCATCCGCTCCCCCCAACGATTCCAGGCATTCAGTCCTACCACATTCCTCGTACTCTAAATAATGGTAACGTCCCCTCCCGGAAACCGAAAAGACACGCGCCTCTCCGTTGCCTTCTCGGCTACGATTTGGAAAAGCTTAAAAATGCATTTAGAGGGGAAATTATTTTACGAGCGAAGGTTTTAATAAAGTTTTAGATTGATGCTAGATTTATTTTGGTGCTTCCATTCGAATGGAAAAAAAAGAACATAAACGCTTCTGTACCAACTGAATCTAGACGACGACGATGTGACAGTGACGCTGACGGAATTGGGAAAAATTGTCAACCTCGGTGAATGGCAGCTGAATGGCAATAAAAGGGAATGTTTGAGGCGTGAGTGTCAAGCTCTACCATTTCAGCGGTGCTGGATTACAGCATGTTTTCTAAGGTTAGTTGACCTGCCGCTGCAGTCGAGGGGAAGCACCATTTCAAAAGCCCATTTCGATGCTTTCGTTCAAATATTTGGCACCAATAATTTCAGCCTCGTTGATCTCACGCACGTCGTCGGTGATGTTGGTTGTTGGGATTGGAAAGCGGGTCGGACAGTTTGTGCTCGAACATACCGGTGGGAATGTAATCCGGTGGTCAGATTTGGTTTCGGTTATGTTGGAAGCTCAAAGTACCTTGCCCCCTGCCCGGTCTGCTGGGTTCCGACCGTTCAGTTGTTGGGTGTGGCCGTGCTGACAAAACATTTGTACATGATCTCCGCACATGCATATGTTCACACACAAACATGGCCAGAGCAAGACCACGCTCTTGCTACTGGCAAATTGGGCAAATAATACAATCGAAATGAGTTCGGGTGCTAACAAGGGCCATCACCCAGTAGTGCTGCCGGGAAACATGTGCAAAGGATCGAAGGGTTGTTGAAATTGAAGGGCGTCAGGGGCTGCAGGGGTGGGGCGGTATTTTTGTACGTCTATTTAATCGGGAAGCATCCAGCCCGTAGTTTGCAAATAGTTTAGCATGCATTTAGACGTGCTGTTGTATAATCGTAATCAGGTTGATCTGATAACCTGGAACCTCAGGGTAGAACTGAGGGGAGTTTGATATATTTTGTGATTTATCTAGTAGTATAGTGATTGAACTATACACTCAACGATATAAACTTTTGATTTTCATAAGACTGGATTATGGATGTTTTCCCTTTGTCGTTCGGAAGAACGAAAATGAATTTCGAATACTGTGATGATTATGGCGCAACATATTTAATTGCCTTTTCACTTTTGAGAAAAAAAAAGAAAAGGCTAAACACATTTAAGAACAAAGAACAAATCTGTCAAATCTGATGAGTCGTTTTTCGTTAAATATTTAGAAACCTCTCTTTGCATTTGTTGATTATTCGTTGTAAATCACGCGAGGGATTTGTTATTAGAACCACTATTACATAGTTGCACTTCGTTGGTTATCAGCAGCTTGGTCACTTTGTATACGAATTTCGTCAAATTCAGACCAGTGCTGTAAATAGTCTTTTCGTCCATTTGAATAATTTTCCCGATAACTTGTTTCAGGAGCTGAATTTTCGAATATTATTTATGATATAATTGTATCTCTGGACTAATTCTATAACTTTGTCTAACAGTGAGTTGCCCTTATTTGTATATAGAAAGTGTTATATTCCCTATCATATCAAATGATATTCAGTGAAGAATATAATTTGAATATTCCGATATTGGGCGCTCACGTCTTAGGTTTAACGTTAGAACAATACTTTTTAAGACGAATTTATAAACATAATCCAGCACATCAGTTTTATCATCCGTGATACTTTGAAAATCAGCTGCTGGAACAAGTCATCGGCAAATGAATGGCATTGGCAATGGCATAAGCAAATCAACAATCATAATGCAATCTTGAAAATTTGCATGGTGTATCGTTGGTCAACCACATCAAGAAAACGGTCCGCGAGAATAACAGATATGAAATGACAGCAAACAAAATCGAAGTATGAAGCTTTGGTTGATGATTGATTGGCTTTATTATCGAGACTTCGATGAAGCTGTGGTTCTTTTTAAAAGCGGTATGTGACAAGTGAATTATGAGCAATAAATGAAGAACTAGATTTGATATATTCGTTTTTCAAAGCTGTTGTATCAATCATATTAAATTGTGCAGCATGTGGTTTCGTTCAGTCAACGGTAGTTGAATCGGTCAGGTTTGTATTGCTTAGTAAAATTGATTGTTTTGGAGAAGTCAATGCTAAACAAACGCAGCCAGTACGAGAAAGCATCCGGGAGATAATTGGGTTAGATGACGCCCAATTATCTCTTTTTGTCAATATTGATGCTTGCATCACATCAAAGAAATGATACAAGCGTCAAAGCGGCCAGGCCTAATGCGTTGCATTAACCGCAAAAGATGATTCTGTAAAATGAGTTGGATTCAAAAGAATATATTTGAACCCCAACGCATTTTGTGAATCTACAGGGGAGGAAGGATGCGTGGACATACCGTACCATACGCTCCGAGGTGAGAATAATAAAATCATATTTAAATAAATAATAAAAATCAGAGTAATGAAAATATGGTAATGATTATAATAAAAATGTAAAATCAATATGCAATGTCATATAGAACAGTATATAAAATAAAGTGAAGGGAATATCACTTCGTAACGTAACGTAATAACGTAATATGATAATAATAATTACAGATGTCTGCACATTGTTGTCCTGCTGCAAAAGTAGAAGGATTTGCGTATTTATTATGAACCTAAGAGTTTATGCAATATATCATAGCTTCGAGAAAAAAGTTGAATGTTATTTAACAAAACATGAAAACTCCATGGATGACCTGAAATTATACATACAGAATAGTTTATCTAAAATGTCGATGTGCTGTTCCGATTCCGTACACCATTTTACTAATTTGTAGTGGATCTCATAGTTTTAAATGATAACATCCACTGGTTGGTCACTGATCAAATCTAATCTAATCCAATACAAACGTAGCAAAAAAGAACAGCATTGATGAATATAAAAATTAAATTAAATAATATTCGCTGATCTAAATTAATAGAAAAATACTTAATGATACGAGGCAATAAGATATCTATAAAACCTGGAATCACCTTCCTTGAAACCTTGGCGCAGTTAAAATTACATTATTATTGCTATTATTATTTTCCAAATGAAAATAATAATGATATGCAATAAACTATAAGATGCAGCTATATATCTCAACCAGTAGTTAATGAATGTTTACTGAAACGTAAGGTCAAACTATGCAATAATATGAAGAAAAAAAACCGCCCGAGCACCCAACGATGACTTCAATTGATGCTGGAGCCTACCTTCAACCTAAACATGAATTCATGTATGTGAAAACTTGTATGTATCCTATCAATGAATAAATATAATATTTAGATATTTAAAATGCAAATATATTAACATGTTTATAACAGTTGAAGTTTTACATCCTGAAAATTTAATATGATTTCGAATAATACACAATGATATGATGCAAATAATACAATGAAATAATAAATAACATCCATTTTTTTTAAAACAAAGATCATGTGTGTACAACATACATCTGACATACACTAGTCTGTGACTGAAAAAGGTATGTTTTATATCCCGAAGGTCCTGGAAAAGCTTAAAATCAGAGTAGATCTTTATAACTATCACAGATAAAACCTCAATCAAAAGATGCATTGATGTTTTCTTCTTCTAAAAAATAACAGACTACTCCAAAAAACATCCCTTAAAAAGCCTTCCGTATACTTCTCCTGTTACATTCCAAGGACAGCAGTTTTAGTTATCGAAGAACCCGTTTTGACAACTTCTGAAACAAATGGCCCATCCAATCACAACACCAATAAAAAGTGATTAAAATTACTGCCCGCGTAGGCTGGCCGAACCCAAATATTAACTCAGTAGGTAAATCGCTTTGATTCAATTTTCGAGACGGCTTTGTTGGAAGTGAACCTACTTGTTAAAAAACATGCTTAAAAACATACATTTTTTTTTGGTGAAACTCGTTGGGAACTTAGTATTTAGAAGATTAAAGTCGCAGTAACTCTTGTAAACTGACAAAATGCAGTAACCAAAAGATCCTGTCCCCAGATGGGTCTGATATCAATTCCAGTCGAGGCAGTTGGGCGCTCCTTCAATCATTACTCCACCCACCCACCCCAAAAAAAAAAATAAGCATTAACACAAAATATTAAAACACAAAAAACAAACGAATTGGCCTCCTCCCGCCTCCCCAATCAACAAATAATTACAAAAATTTAAAAAACCACAAACCAAAAAAAAACAAAAAAAATAAACCATTACCAATAACCGAAAAACCCTTCCAGCGAGTAAATATGGATACCTTCATAATTGACAAACATTGTTTTCTATCATTGGTAGACTCTATCTACAGGGTGCGGGAGAAAATAATGCGAAAATTTGTTCTATTTCTTTCAAATCCCATTTTCAACTAATCCAAGCAATAATATCAACATTTTCGAGTGCAATTATCTTTATAAAGTCCTTTTAAACAAATTTATTCAATGTGTCCTCCATTTTTATTGATAACATCCTCGAGCCTACGCCGGAAGCCAGAGCATGCCTTTCGGACGTAGTCCTCCGACATTGACTGCCATGTGCGTGTTATGGTTGACTTCAGGGTTTTCACACTAGGGTGTGATGTTTTGCAGGCTCGTGCTTCAACATATGCCCAAATCGAATAATCCAACGGATTAAGATCTGGACTGCTAGGGGGCCACAAATCCTTCGGCCAAAACTTCATGTTATCGTTCAACCATTGTAGGGTTCGATTGGACATGTGACACGGCGCTCCATCCTGCTGTAGGACAACGTTTTGGTCCTCGGAGAAATTGGCCTTCACCCAGGGAAGCACTTGGTCCTTTAAAATACCGATATACACTTCGGTATTGATTTTAACTCCAGCATCAATGAAAACAGGCGGCATTTTCAAACCGTTGGACGCCACCAAGCCAAACATCATGACACCAGCCGGATGTTTGTTTTGAAATTTGAATTTCACCTTTTCCGGAACGTTCTCCATTTTCTGCGGTGAAATGAACCGGTCCGTACGGCTGTTGGCCACAGCATCGATGCTGAAAAGCTTTTCGTCGGAGAACAGGATTATCATTTTTTCCTTCTTCAACAAGGAAAGCAATCTCTTGAAACGAGTCACTCGTAGTTCCTTGACCCGGTCCGTAATCAAGTGGCGTTTCACTCTGGCTCTGGAAGATGTATGCAGGTCTTCTTTGATGATTCTCCGAAATATTGGCTTCCTTTGCAAGTTTTCTTATGGAACGCACCGGGTTGCGAGAATTTTTGCACGGACCGATTTGATCACGTTCGGCGTGCGTGCAAAGCGCGGACGTCCGCTTCCCGGCTTTCGCTGCTTAGGACAATCCTGCAGGGACTTTTTTATGCGGTAAAATGTTGCCAAATGGCACCCTACCACCTTGGCAATCTCTTTTGGATTCTTCTGGGCGAGTAACAAACTGGTGATCACTGCTTTCGCGAACATTTTGACGAATTTACAATAACACAAATAGAAAGTTTGGATGCAGAACTTGAAAGTAAACATAAACAAATACAATTTCGACAAAAAATAGTCACTAGCTACACGAATTAACCCAATACTCAAGTTACGCCCAAACCACAAACAAACAAAGCGTTCCCCCCCCTGAAAAATAAAAAAAAAAATGGGGAACAAAAAAATAATGTTTTAGTAGCCACCCCCCCCTCCCGTTCGGAGGGGGGCCCCCTCCAAAGAAACAAAAGCTGCATAACCGAGACCAAACAAATAAAGAAACCGCATGGCTGGGAGCTGTTTGTAGGCAAGAAAAGTTGCTAAGTTGCCTCGAGCCCCCCCCCTCTCTGAAAGGAGGGCTCATATACAAATGAAACACAAATATCTGAATAACTCGAGAACTTATCAAGTTAATGGAACCCAATTTGGCATGTAGAGGTTTTCGAAGGCAAAAAATAATTCTATTGTGGTTTGAGACTCCTCCGCTCACTGAAAGGGGGGTCTCTCATACACATGAAACACGAATTTCTGCATAACTCGATAAAAATTAAAGCAAATGGAACCAAATTTGGCATGTGGAGGTTTTTGAAAGCAATAAATGTTTCTAATGTGGTTTGAGACCCATAAAAACTAAACATAATTTTTTAGCATAACTCGAGAGCCAATGAAGCAAATGAAACCAAATTTTGCATTTTACATGTTGAGGTTTTTGGAGGCAAGAAATGTTTCTATGGTAGTGCAATACCCCTCACCATTTTGAAGGGGGGGGGGGGCTCCTATACAAATAAAAAGCAAATTTCTGCATGACTCGCGAACTAATCAAGTAAATGAAACCACTTTTAGCATATGGGGGTTTTTGGAGGCTAGATTTCTATATACATAAAAATGAATTTCTGTCTGTCTGTCTGTCTGTCAGACCCTTATAGACTCGGAAAGTTCTGAACCGACCAACGTGAAAATTTATATGAAGGGGTTTTAGGGGCTTGAAAAGGTTCTTATGATTGTTTGAGACCCCTTCTCTCTCAGAAAGGGGCGCTCTCATACAAATGAGACACAAATTTCATCATAACCCGAGAACTAATCAAGCAAATTGAATCAAATTTGGCATGTGGGGGGTTTTGAAGGCAAGAATGTTTCTATGTTAATTCAAGACCCCTCCCCTTTCTGAAGAAGGGGGGGAGGGGCTTCAAACAAATGAAACTCAAATTTTTATTATAGACGATGAGCCCAATGTGATTGTTCGAGAACTAATCAAGCAAATGGAGCCAAATTTGGCATATGGGGGGTTTTGAAGGCAATGATTGTATGGTGGTTTGAGAACCCAAGCCCCCCCTCCCCTGGAAGGCAGATCTCCCATACAAATTAAACACAAATTTCTACCAAAAATGAGAATTATCCAGGTTACTTAAACACAAAACGTGTATTTCTCGGGTAACAAGCATGTTTCGATAGAAGTTTGATTCCCTGCTTATTCAAGAAAAAAAAAACTCATTTCGATTTTCCTTCATTTTGTTGCAAGCGCACCGGGTTCAGCTAAGAATTATTAAGAATTCGCATTATTTTCTGCCGCACCCTGTATTTTCAATTTGAGATACATTTTCGAGAGCAGAATTTATACAAAGATACCAGTGCAAAAATCAGAAAGATCAACGGAGCACTTCTATTTTTCAGAAATTATAAGAAATTAATTGAGTTAAATTGGCCAGAGAAAAACTTTGGGATCAATGGTTGGCTAAGGACAGTCTACGATAAATATATCAGTTTGAAAAAAAAAAAAAGAAACTGTAAAACGGTCGTTTTATATTGTAACTAGAAAATACCTGCTTTCAAATGCTAGAGCAGCTGGAAAGTTGATTCTCAATATTATTGTTTTTTTGTTATCATGTAAATAAAACCGTTTTTAACCATGCAAACTGAAAAATATAAGATAATCATTTTCTCCAGCATTACTAAAAATCCGTTCCGATCAAATGCATACGTGAAAATAACAATCCTTCTTTGGATGCACCCGATGACATTTCACGGATACGTCAAACTAGCTAAAGGTGCAATTTGCAATGCTGTTTGAAAACTGAATTTACACAAAATAGACGGAAAAATTACACCGATGTGGTATTACCTATCATGTTTGTCTGATTTCCGTTTGTTCCGTAAATACATTCGTATTCTGGTTTTTTTTTTTTTATCATATTGCGTTCATGCTTTTCGAGATTTTTTTTTATGAAGGCTTGAATGGCACTTCATCTATTGAATCAATTCTTCCAATATGAGATGCACTTGCTCAATAAAGATTTGCACTTGGCGCTACATTTGGCGCAAAAAACACTTCACATGAAGCATGACCCGTTATTCTAATATTTTCATTGGCGGCAGAGTATCTGTTTCGTCATTTAATTCAGCCCATCCACATTGGCAGTGTTTCTAAAGTTTCCCCTCATAAAAAAAAACTGGATGACGCCGATCCTCCATCTATCAAACCGTAGTAATGTCAACGCCATTAATCTTCTCGCTCGTGCTAAATCTCTACTCTGCGATGTGACGCTGATGATGATGATGATTCCGCCAAGCGCAAACTCGTGTTTCACTATGATCATAAAAACGTGAAATTTTACTTACCTTCACACATTCCCCCATCTCGACCAGACACATGATACCAAATAAAGCGATCAAATTAAGTCCAGTTTTAGTGCGAGGCTGAACCGGACAGCTCTATCAGAAACGCACCTCTGGAACACAGATGTCACCGCACTCGCAAACTCACGAGAAACCTTAAGGCCGGCCTCAAGGGAAGAATCTCTCGTCGATCGCTTTGTTGCCCCAGAAGGCGAAAAAAGTGCTCGCCTCTTCGCCAAACGAGCAAACGATCCGGCGTATTAAGAAAATAAATTCGCCATAATAAGGTAATTAAAATTCGCAATATTCATAAATCTTCCTCACCTGCGGTATAATGCTCTTACGAAACCTCAAGTATCGTTCCGAGGACGGGACTTTAACGGGCTTCGCTCGAAAGTTTATAGGTGAACCCGTGTGGGTGAGAAAATCAAATGGGCAATTCAAATTCACCTATCCGAGCAGATCTTCTCTCACCTCTCACTATCTTTAAGTACACGACGTCCATTCATAGCTAGCACGCGGAAGAAAGCAAACGAGATCTAATAAAACTGTCTTGGGCGATTTGAGTAATGAAACGGTAACATGCATCGTGCGATGGAGGGATAGAAAGATCGGAATGTCGACGAAACCTGTCAACCGACCGACCGACCGACCGGGCAGTGGTCTATTTTTTGTCCGCAATTCATGGCCTTAGAGCACACGATTGCGAAACGGACCTGTGGGTTGCCGAGCGTGACTTTTGAGTGTTAGAGGATTACATTTTTGAGGTCTCAATTTGTAAACGATTTCGCTTTGGTTGGAAATTTCACCCGATTTTTCAAGACTGCCAACAAAATCAAACCCTTTTCACTCCTTCGGCGCCGATGTGTTTAATGTGATTGCGAAATCAATAATTTATGCTTCACCTGGCCACGGTGATTACCATCCAATTTACGTCCGAATCGCTGTTTTGTATCCCGGAATCTTCAGATTCATTGCACTGCCCGCCCTTTTGAGGTGCGAGTATCGTAGTCACCACAACAGCCCTGCATGGAAGTTGATAAATCGGTCTAGATATGTTCAACCGACGACGCAGCACCAAATTGACCAGTCGCATCGAGCCCAATTGCCCCATTGAGAGGCTATGTTTTGTGTAAACACGATCCTTGACCAGCAGCAGCTGCCACCCGCCTCAACAACATCGATCCCAGAGCTCTGCAGAGGAGCATTCGCATAAATTGCAATAATTTTATTATAAGAAATTGGGCAACGCGAATCGGACCTCGCCGTCCCCGCGCAGTCCGGTTGATGTTTACGAGAGGCAAGCATGAAAATTATGCAAATCGTCGGAATCGGCCTGGGAGCGAAACAGTTCGCAGCACCCAAAATGAAACATATCAATTTCGTGGTGGGCGAAACAAAATTTATCAAATCGCACCACCGATTTCAATCAAAAGCGACTCAAGGTGCAACAAAATGCATACAATTAATTCCAAGCCGAGCGCCTCCAGAGGCACTCTGGCGATAAAGGCCAAAAACAACGGAAACGATTCGGTGATAAAGCAGGATCCCATTTGGAACCGAAATCAATTTCTCCACGCATATTTCACGCGTCGCGAGCCCTCGGGGATGGGGCGCACACAATTTTGCATCTCAATTACCCGGACGCTCTTCGGATTTCGGACGCTGAAACTGAAAATAAGCTGATACGGGGTCGTGATTTATCCCATGCTGTTATCTTGGAGTGCTGGTAGCTTCGGTCGGAGAAAGAGCGTGGAGAATTTAGCGGGTTCATAAAAAAATAAAATAAATTAATATAACACCAAACCCAAACACCTTCCCCCCCCGCCATGAGAGGGTTTTTTATTTAAAACAAAAAAGGGAACAACTCAAACCTCCATAAATTTCTAATTTTTACTTCCAAACCCCAAATAAAAGAATTGACAAATAGCAACATGCCCCCCCCCCCCCCCCCCTCACAACAAAATCACCATCCCCCCCCCAACCACAAAAATATTATGATATATATTAAACCAAACACCCCAAAAAAAACAAAAAAAAAACTTTCATAACCCCCCCTACCGTTTTTTCATTCGGATTTATTTTCAACTAAACCCCCTAATAAAAACGTCAACCTCAGTGTGAAAATTCCGTTTTCCTTCTGATCCTGAACATTTTTGGTCCTTCACTCCCGGCAGGTACGAACGTCAAGTCCAGTGTGAAACCATTGTTGCCTCCTGATCCTGAACATTTGGTCCTTCGACAACCAGTTTACAGTTTATATGGAGAGTCGCCTGCAAAGACCCAAGAGGTGCAACGCAGGTACAGTCCCAAAAAATTTAGCTGATTATATACTCAACCTTCCAAAGTTTCAACGAAAAGTCAAAATGGAACGTACTCCCATCAGGAGAAATGTTCTGCCTGAAACTGCTTGTGCAGGTATTGAACAAGTAAATGTCGCTCGTAATAATTCAGTGTCAAAGTCGATAAGAAGTTGCGCGTCCGTTAGTGCCGGTGGTAATCGGTCGCATAGAAGCAGACCCCCCCTCCCCCTCCCCCCACCCCCCCCCTTTTTCTCCCCCCAAACCCCCCAAACACCCCACAACCCTTTCCCACACCCCCCCCCCCCCAACCCCCCTTTTTTTTTTCCATTTTTTTTTCCTTTCCCAAAACCTAATAACCCCAGAAACTCGTTAGCCAGCAAAACGCAAAGTCAAATCAGAGCCTTGGAACTCGTCGATGAACTGGAGGAAGAAGAACTGCAGATCTCTCTAGAACAGGATAAAATTTTAGCGGAGCAGCAGATGGAAGCTCTCAGAATCCAGAAAGATATGGAACTTAAGATGCAGCAGAAGAAAGCGGAGTTTATCAAGAAAAAGCGTGAACGAGCCATTCATATCAGCGAGCTGCGTTCCTGTTCTGGCATTTCAAGTCAAAGCTCAATGCAACACATTCAAGCATGGGTAAATGGAGTCGATGCAGACGCTGGTAAAGACACGGATAAAGCTGAACATCAAGTAGATGAAAACGGTGTGAACGAGGTTTTGTGTCATGCGTTCAAGGCGCTTCAAAGTCGACAAGTAAAAGAATTACCGCAGTTCTCAGGAAACATTATGGATTGGCCAATATTCGAAAATGAGTTCAAGACGTCTACGTTTGAATGTAAGCTGACGGACAGAGATAATCTGAGAAGATTAAACAACGCTTTGCAGGGTAAGGCTCGAAAAACTGTAGAGTGCTTACTGTCTGCCCCTGAAAACGTTAACATGATCATGCGGATGCTCAAATCCAATTTCGGACGCACTGAGTGGGTAGTGGCCAGCAGATTGGAGCTACTACGAAATTTGGATTATGTGAAAGACGGCAACATAGAGTCCTTCCGTTCGTTCTACAATGCGGTCATCGGAACCGCGGTGGCATTGAAAAACGTGAAAGCTGAGATGTATTTGATGAACCCTGAACTAATCTCACATCTGGCTGAGAAATTACCTGTTTTCAGCAAGCAAATGTGGATAAGGCATAAGGCTTCCATGCTCAAAGAGGACAAACTTATCGATTTTCATGCCTTTTCTTGCTGGTTGGAGGATGAAATGGAGAACCAGCTAGCGAGCCTGAATCCAGTTTTTCTCAACCGGAAAGATCGAAAGGAATTTACAAGGGCAAAACCAACTGTCCTGAATGTAAATACACATGAAGTTGATTCACAAGGAAAGTGTCCATTGTGTAAATCAAACGATCACACGAGCCTGGTGAAATGTGAGCAGTTCACTAAACTTTCCGTAGAGCAACGCCGCTCTGTAGCAAGATCCAGTCATGTATGCTATGTATGTTTGAAGCAAGATCATTCCCGACGTGATTGCCGATCCGATAAAACCTGTACGGTATGTAACAAGAACCATCATGAGCTGGTACATTCGGATGCTGAATACAAGAAACCGAGTCGTAAGTCCAGGAGAAATGACAATGAAGATGTCTGCCACGTTAATGGAAGGAACGGTAAGACTCTTCTTCGTGTTGGAAAAGTTAAAATTCGCAATCAAGACAATATTTATGAAGTATTTGCACTGTTCGACGAGGGATCATCTCTATCAATGATTGATACGGACCTGGCTGAAAAAATGAAATTAAACGGTACAGTGTGCCCGGTAACTTACCGTTGGACAAATGGAATATCACACAAGGATTCGGAGTCAAAGATGCTATCCTTTCAAATATCTGGACCAAGCGACCAAGCTAAATGGTACGAAATGAAGAACGTGCGGACAATCAAGAATATGAATCTTCCTACTGTGAACCTTGACATTCCAAAAATTAGAAGTTTGTATCCTCTTCTTGACGAAGAAAAGCTGATTACAATCCAAAACTCCACTCCAAGGATTTTAATTGGATCAAACAACGCAGGTCTCATTGTTCCATTGAAAACGGTGCAATACTCGATTAGAGGTTTACAATTGACTCGCTGCCATCTTGGTTGGACTATACATGGAGAAATCGAACCATCAGCCGTAGAAGATGCGAATCAATTCCACGTGTTCCTCTGTTGTAACGATCAAGATCCGGAACTGACTGAGCTAATCAAGGAAATGTACAAAATCGAAAATTTTGGAATCAGACAGCAAGGTCCTAAACTGTCTGAAGAAGATGAGAGAGCCCTGGATATTATGAATCGAACACTAAAGCATTGCAATGATCGCTACGAAGTCGGACAAATTTATAGATACAACAATTTTACCTTTCCTGACAGCAAGCCTCAAGCACTCCGCCGCTTATCTGTTATGGAAAAGAAAATGGATGCTGATGCGGAATTTGCTAAGCAGTATTGCCAGAAAATTGAAGATTACGTTGCAAAAGGCTATGCAAGAAAGCTGCAACCCGCGGAGAGAATTGAAACACCAAATACATGGTATTTGCCGCATTTTAGTGTTACAAGTGCAAACAAGTTTCGTTTAGTAATGGACGCTAAAGCTAAATCAAACGGATTCTCTTTAAACGACCTCCTTTTGAAGGGCCCGGATTTTGTTCCGTCTTTGATAGCTGTACTGATGAGAGGGAGGCAGAAAAAAGTGGCATTCATGGCGGACATTAAAGAAATGTTCCACCAGGTGGTAATCAGAGAACAGGATCAGAACTCTCAGCGTTTCTTCTGGCGCGGCATGAACCGTACTGATTTTCCCGACGTTTACGTGATGAAATCCATGATTTTTGGTGCCGTTTCATCTCCCTCAATCGCCCAGTTTATAAAGAATTTTAACGCAAAAGAACTTGAAGAGCGTCTTCCAGGAGTACTACGTCCTATAGTTAAGCAACACTATGTCGATGATTATTTTGACTCAACAGACACTGAATTAGAAGCTATTGATTTAGTGGAAAAGGTTATTAAGGCACACGGACTTGGTGGTTTCAAACTGGTTAAATTTGTTTCTAATTCCGATGCTGTTCTTGAATCAATAGATCCCTCGTTGAGAGCTGAACCGACTGCGACTGTTCGCGTTTTGGGTCTGCAGTGGCATTTGAAAACCGACGACTTTGTTTTCTCCTTGGATTTCCTGAAGCTTGACGCAGTTTTCCGTTCTGGTACCGAAATTCCAACTAAGAGACAGTTACTACAGTTTATGATGGGAATATTTGATCCACTGAATGTGTTAAGTCCTATAACAATCCACTTGAAGATACTATTTCAAGATTTATGGCGCCTGCAAATTGGATGGGATGATACAATTCCCGATGGCTTGATTCCGAAGTGGCTGGAATGGTTGCAGCAAACCGCGAAGATAAAAGAAATCCGAATACCAAGATACTATTTTCCGGATGTTCCGTCGTTTCAAAATGTGGAATTACATGCGTTTTCCGATGCGAGTGATAAAGCCTTTGCTAGCGTTATTTACATGGTGTATCGAAACTCGGACAGATCACACGTGGCTCTAGTATTAGCTAAATCACGTGTGGCACCCGTGAAATCGCAAACTGTCCCAAGGCTCGAATTACAAGGTTGTGTACTTTCTAGCCAAATTATGAAGATGGTACAAACAGAACTTGAAGTAGAAGTGACATCTACATATTTTTGGACGGACTCTAAAATATGTTTGGCTTGGCTATGTACCAAAGAAAAACTGACTGCGTACGTTGGATCCCGTGTTTCCAAAATAAAAGAAAATGGACATAGTTCTGGGATGTGGAAATGGATACCTTCTGCTTTGAATGTTGCCGATGTAGCCACAAAGTCATCTAAGTTCGCAAACATGACTGATTGGTTACGTGGTCCGGAGTTTTTACGATATCGTCAAAATGAGTGGCCAAACCAGGAATGCGTACGTATGTCTCCGGAAGAATCTGTTAATTATCATCTCGATTTGGAAACTAACGAGGAATCCGTCTTACATCAAGTTTATAAAAATGAAGATATCATGGATTTACCCGATATAGGAAGATTTTCAGATTATTACCGCCTAATAAGATCTACTGCTTATTATTTGAAGATGAGAAAAATTTTAACACTTCCTAAGATCGAAAAACCGAAGAAATTCACTATCAACGTACACGATATGGATGAAGCGAAACATGTATGGATTGGAAAAGTTCAACGAGATGTCTTTTCTGATGAAATCAACAGTTTAAGAACCATTGGATTTGTAAAAAAATCAAGCCGATTATACGCCTACTCCCCTGTGTTGGTTAACGGAATTATCAGAATGAAAGGTCGTATTCAAGACAAAAGCAAACCGTTTGATGTAAATAATCCAGTGATACTACCAGATAATCATAGCTTCACCAACTTGCTAATCAGGACGTTCCACAATGCCAACGCACATCAAGGTATAGAAACTATCATCAACAACCTGAAGCTCCGGCATCGCATATTGAAGGTTCGTTCCCAAGTAAAGAAGTTCGGAAATACTTGCGTGAAATGTAGAGAACTACGAGCAAAACCAAATGTAGCACTAATGGGAAATTTACCACCAGAGCGGACGACCCCTTTTGTTTTCCCTTTTACGTGCACTGGCATCGATTATTTTGGACCATTGATAGTAAAAGTTGGCCGACGCCTTGAGAAACGTTGGGTCGTGCTATTTACATGTCTGACAAGTCGAGCGATACATCTAGAAGTAGTTGCTTCCCTGGACACTAGCAGCTGCCTAATGTCCATTCGATGCTTCATGGCAATTCGTGGTGTTCCTCAACAAATATTCACTGACAACGGCACAAATTTCACGGGAGCAAATCAAGAGTTGAAGAAGTTGATCAAGGATCTCGACCAGCAGCAAATCGAAGAGACTCTCAGTGTTAGAGGTATAGAGTGGAGTTTTATACCTCCCGGAGCGCCACATTTCGGGGGATGTTGGGAACGGTTAGTTCGTTCAGTTAAATCAGGTCTGCGTGCAATGTTGAAGGAAAGACATCCCACGGATTCAGTCCTCAGAACAACCTTATGCGAAGTAATGAATGTTATCAACAATCGACCATTGACACAAGTCCCAGAAGATCCCCATGATCCTGAACCTATTACACCAAATATGTTACTACTTGGAAGAAATAATCATATGCAGTACGATCACGAATTCGACGACAGCAACTTTGACTGTAGAGCTGCCTACAAGCATGCACAAGCCTATGCTGACCGATTCTGGCGGAAATGGGTTTCAGCTTATCGACCAGAACTAATCAAACGAACGAAATGGCAAGACAACCGAAATTATTACGAGTATAGAGTAGGTGATTTGGTAATGATTATCGACGAGAATTTGCATCGTGGATGCTGGCCCAAGGGAATCGTAGAGAAGGTTATCCACGGTCCTGACGGCAAGGTTCGAACAGTTAAAATACGAACTTCAAGAACTACCTACATTAGACCAACCACGAAGATAATCCTGTTACAATCCAGTTCCGTTGCTGCCCTGGAGGATGTTGAGATCAAGTAACCCATGGAACCCAACGAAGTGAAAAAAACTTTCATTACCCCAACAACCGTTGTTATATTCGGATGTATTTTCAATTAAACCTCCTAATAAAAACGTCAACCCCAGTGTGAAAATTCCTTTTTCCTTCTGATCCTGAACATTTTTGGTCCTTCACTCCCGGCAGGTACGAACGTCAAGTCCAGTGTGAAACCATTGTTGCCTCCTGATCCTGAACATTTGGTCCTTCACTCCCGGCAGGTACGAACGTCAAGTCCAGTGTGAAACCATTGTTGCCTCCTGATCCTGAACATTTGGTCCTTCACTCCCGGCAGGTACGAACGTCAAGTCCAGTGTGAAACCATTGTTGCCTCCTGATCCTGAACATTTGGTCCTTCACTCAATAAAAAAAAAACAAACACACACCACACAAAAAAAAACCCCCCCCCCGGGAAATGTCAACCGTGCCTCAGCAGTAGCTTCGGCACGCCAAACAAGTGGTAGCACAAAAAGTCACTACCGTACACCAGCACGGTTCAAGCCTTTTAGAGACGCTGACGACGGAGCGGCTTGAGTTGTAAACAAACAATCCGAGCTGAGCACCGACACAGCTGGAAATACTCCCACACCATGTCACAGAGACAACAAAAGATAGATAATAACACCTATCCACCTGCTGCTGCTGTTGCATTTCTTCTACGCCATTCCTCAAACGTGAATGCATCATAATAATGGACGGACATCCGTGAGCGGAAAGCAAAACTCCTGAGTGCCAGAGAGAATGACAGGCGGACAGACAGCAGTGATTGTGATTGTAGTACAGCTATCCGGGAAGGGCTAAAACGTTTGCTGACTTTCGGCCGCAATCTGAACAAAACTAGAAATATCGAGCCCTTAACTATAAATAAAGTTCAGCTGAATTTTGAGTTGTTCAATGGTACCGTGGACGGAATATGAGATAGGCTTCACTATATGGGCTATTTTTATTCGATTCATTTCCATATTTGTATTGGAACGCACACCAATTTTGCAACAATAAAAGCCTCACTATACAGGAGCACGCCAAATGCAAGGGAACAATCTCCAGAGAGATAATATTTTATCAGTCATTATCATTACAAAGAAGAGGATAGGCAGTCAGTCGAGAAGCAGTAGGCCAGATGTGAATGCCAGAGTAAACGCGAGTCCTATTGCGGGCGCATTATCATGTAATGGGAGAATTAATCAAGTAGGCATGGTTCGAACCGAACTGACTAATTACTATTATGGTAATGTCAAAGGCGTGCTCAGTGGGGCGGCACGTTGGGAAATATGTACTTATATTGCAAAAAATCAACATTATCATAAGCCCTACCCACATCTATCTTTCGTCTTGTACAAGCTAAAATTAATAGAGAACAGCGTTCAGTATGATAAATAAATACCTGTTTTTCCATTTTCCACTTGATTAAACATTCCGCTGAGCTCGCATCGATGAGGATTTGCTGCAAGAACTGAACCAGCTGGTGGCCGGAATCTCAACAAATATACTCTTGTTTGTCGCTTTTCGCTTCACCATCACCATCGCCAGCAGGATATCGTCATCAGCACACTAGCATCATCATCCAGGATCAACATCTGTTTTCCCTTCGCCTCGTTTATTCTCACATAGGAAAAAATAAATATTAAATCCACGCTTCTGGCTTACAGATAGCAAGAACTAAATTCCCATCACGTGAGCATTTTCGGTCGTGTTCTTCGCTCTCTTCCCCGTTTCCTATCTCTTGGACCCTACTCAAGGGCTTGGCATCTTAACATTACATAAACACTTTAACGTGTCGGCAAAAACAGCAACCTAAATCCCCATCCAGCCCAACGAGCCAAGCTTTCAAATTTGATTTATCAACTTCAGAATTAATCCTTGCCCCGCTGCTTTATGGCACCTGCAGTAAGCACATCCACACACTCAATCGTGTCACAAAAAAGGCGCATTAAATCACACTGACCAGAAATTGTGTCAGCTCTTTCGCCCACCCCTCATACACTTCCGGTTTTCATTACATCCTGCAAGGACACGCCCCAAACTGTCCCCAACACTATCAGCCAAACGAAAATAGAAGCCTTATCCCTAACACAAGCAATTACCGGATGTTATGCTACTGTGCCGTCGCCTGCTGCTCGGCCACCCCCGTTCACGATCGCAGTAAGCTGGTACGGCTATATTCACACCCTGCTCACGCGTTTTCACGGTTGGCCTGGGGCTGCTGCGACCACCGGTCGGCTTCGGCTTATACAGCTCAATCACTTTCACCTTCCTGCTTTATTTTTATTATTCTTCGTACGTCGGTTAACCCCTCGATCCACTTCCGGCGAATTTCACATGTTCACTTCACCTCAGTAGCGCCGGCAGACGGCTTCATATTGGTTCGATTATAACAACACACAATGTGTGAAAATGCGTGTCGAACTCCGGATGTTTCTCATAAACAGGGCGGCTGTGCTCCTCTCGCACGTGGATTTTTCGCCACCTCCAACAAAAAAAAACCACTCACGATCACACCTTGTTGGGGATTTTTGTTTTCCTTTGAATTTGGCGAGACAATTTGTTTCGCTTTTCGTTATTCGTTCTCCACTCTGTGTATTTGGCGGTCTACTTTGTTCAAGGAAAAAATAATATTGCTGGAAATAAGAGCGTTGGTTATGATGATTGCACAGTGAAAAGCTGCTGGTGTTCATATTCGTACGAGATGTTTTGGGCGCTGATAATGCGATTGTTTTGGGATGGTACGAGATCGACGCCTTTCTGTTAACAATTTCGATAGGTCGGATTCCTTATCACGTCACGATTTGTGAGACTATAAATTTTTGCTCCAACATGACGAACAGTATTGAAGTTGCCATCCACATGATGCGGTTGAAAACGTTCACCCATGAATTTCAATGGTGTCTTAGATTTGTATTCAACAAAGCTCGATGTTAAAGAATTCACACGAGAACGTAAAATTCTCGAGTAAATCATGATTAGGGCCTAAAAGCCTATTTTTAACTATGAACTCTCACGAATCACCATATGATAGAGCAAACCTGCCGCTACCAAATGCTGTTTTGAATTCGCGAGAGCGTTTTAAGATCCGTGAGACATTGACATTAAAGTCACAATTGACTTTTAGGAGCAAATCATTAATTACTCGAGAATTGTCGATATTTCGGACGTAGAGGGAATGTAAAGGCGGACGTGTTAAACCGACATTCAAATTTTTCAAATAAAGAGAAGTAAAATCGTCCGTTTTAACTTTCTATTGAATCGAACGACAAATCATTTTGACGATTGGAAAACAAGGAAAATTTTAACTAACACTTCACTTGATCACTTTGAAAAAAATACAATAAATAACAAACTGAAAGTCGAGCACTCGACACTAAAGAAGTCTGTATGCCGCAGACAAAATGGGCCTATCTGTCAAGGGATAAGCTTTTTCTGGTGGAATTTAAAGAAATTTGCTAGCGTTTACTAGTGAAAATTTGAAAAAGTGTTCCAGTTTTTTATTTTTTATTTTTTTAGAAATGATCAAGTGTTAATTTAAATTTTCCTAGCATTCCAATTACAATCTTTCTACTAATAAGGCTTGTTCGGGACAAAATCTGGACACCCCTAAATCCGTATATCTCTGGAAATACTTCATCAACGCATGAAATATTTAGCAGACTGATGATCGTATGTCTGTTCATTGTGTAAAATTTTTGGTGATACTAAAGGGTGTCCACGATGAAATTGCCCCACTATGAAATTGCTCTAATTTTTTAACCGTTGGGTAGAATTTAATGAAAATTTGGGTGGATTAAGTTCATAGTGCATTATCAAAACTGTGTCAAACTGTGATCAAAACTCGCGGAAATGGGGTCGAAAGAACAGCTCGTGCGTGATAAAATCTTGCGCATTCATCACAAGAACAAGGATCTCTCGCATCGTTCCATCGCTAAAACGTTGGGAATCGCGAATTCCACGGTGTCGCGAGTGATTAAGCGGTTCGAGGAACGGTTGACCACCGATCGGAAGCCCAGAAGTGAAGGAAAAAGTATTCCGTACAACACCAAAAATCACAACCGCGTAGTTGGGGCCTTCAACCGAAATCCGAACGCCTCCGTTCGGGATGTGGCTAAGAAGCTGCACCTAAGCCGAAGTTTTGTCCAGAAGGCCAAAACTAAGGCTGGGCTTCGAACGTTCAAGGTACAAAAGGCCCCTAATCGCGACGAGAAGCAGAACAAGTCCGCCAAAACCCGTGCCAGGAAGTTGTACCTCAACATGCTGACGAAAGTTGAATGCTGCATCATGGACGACGAAACATATGTGAAGGCCGACTTCAAACAGATCCCCGGCAACCTGTTTTTCACGGCCAAGGATAAGTTCAACGTTCCGGAGCATGTCCGCACTCAGAAGATGTCCAAATTTGCGAAGAAATTCCTGGTTTGGCAAGCCATCTGCACGTGCGGGAAGCGGAGTGCACCTTTCGTGACCCAGGACACGATGAACGGACAGGTGTACATAAAAGAGTGCCTCCAGAAGCGGCTGCTTCCTCTCCTGAAGGCCCACAACGTCCCAACAATCTTCTGGCCGGATTTGGCCTCATGCCACTACTCCAAGGACGTGCTGAAGTGGTATGCGGACAATAAGGTCAATTTCGTGCCGAAAATGTTCAACCCTCCCAACACTCCGGAGCTCCGCCCCATCGAGAAGTACTGGGCGATTATGAAGCAGCACCTTCTTAAACGACCTAAGGTAGTGAAGACAGTCGAGGAACTGAAGAAAGTATGGGTTTACATGCAAAAAACGGTTGATTCACAGGTTGTGCAGAATCTTATGGCCGGGGTTAAGGCCAAGGTGCGGGCATTTGCGTATGGACTGTAAATAAAATACAAGTAAAATGTTAAAATGAAGTTCAATAGTTATTTCTCAATCCCTGAAAATTTGATGGCAATCGGATGAAAACTCGAATTTTGCGAATCAATTTTGTGTGTGGCAATTTCATCATGGACACCCTTTAGAAAGTTGCATTCGGTGTTCTGGGCTTCCGATCGGTGGTCAACCGTTCCTCGAACCGCTTAATCACTCGCGACACCGTGGAATTCGCGATTCCCAACGTTTTAGCGACGGAACGATGCGAGAGATCCTTGTTCTCGTGATGAATGCGCAAGATTTTATCACGCACGAGCTGTTCTTTCGACTCCATTTCCGCGAGTTTTGATCACAGGACTTTAAAACTTGCAGGATGTAAATAATGCACAATGAACTAAATCCACTCAAATTTTCATTAAATTCTACTCAACGGTTAAAAAGTTAGAGCAATTTCATAGTGGGGCAATTTCATCGTGGACACCCCTTAAGCAACATTTAGAGCGATTTCGAAAGGAATAAAAAGGATTTTCTGCATCCATTCATCACTATGCATGGGACTTGGGTCCACCACCATGATCCTGAATCAAAACAAGCGGCAAAGAAGTGGTGTGAACCAAGCATTTCGGCTCCGAAGCGAGTTCGTGTCCAGAAATCGGCCAAGAAGGTTTTAGCGTCAGTTTTTTAGGATGCACAAGGAATTTTATTGATAGATTATCTCCAAACTGGTAAGGCAATCAACTCTGGTTATGAATAAATAAATTTGTGAAAAAAGACCCGATTTGCAGAAGAAAAAAAAAACATTTTTCATCAAGACAATGCACCTGCTAACACAGCTCAAAAAAACCATCGCGAAAAACAATAAATTGGGGTACGAATTGTTGCAGCATCCACTCTATTCGCCAGATTTAGCTCCCTCTGACTTCTGGCTGTTCTCACACTTTCCTTCGTGGAAAGTATTTTTAATCAACCGAAAAGGCTATAGCCGTGATAGAGGAGTATTTTGCAGGCCTTCCATCGTGTGCGAGAAAGAAAGGACGGCGAACACGACGATGGTTTTTATCTTTTTTACTCTCATTGTAAAAAATGAGGTTAGCTTTTTCCGTGCAACAGCTTATTCGAATGATCTGCAAAATGTTTGTTTGGAGTCAAGTTGATTAGGATCAAGGTCGACATAAAAGTAGCAAGACATTCCGAATCGGGATTTAATCCAAGGATAATACTTGTTAGTGCTCACCACCGTAAGTGTGATATCTTGAAAATATTGGAAAAGCGTGTTTTTTAGCTGTCAAAACTTGTTGCAGTGCTAGGTGTTCTGGCTGGACTGTTTTTAATATCAAAACAATTATAATATGATAAAATATGTTAATTATTGGCATTTAGTTTGTTCGTGAAGTACCTATTTAACAGAACGTATATTTCAGGTTTATTCTCTGTGGTAAATTAAACCTTCGATCGAGGATAGGCTATTCAATATCACAGCCTGCCGCACGCTATCGGACCTATCAATACTTTACATCTTTGATTCTCGCGGAAATTGCAGTCCGCTCTCATTTCAGTATTCTCATTCCAGTTGAAAATCGGAATAAGTCACACCCGACAATGTGTTATACTCCTGTTCTATACGTTTAACCAAACGTCGGGCATAAAGCGCTGTATGCCTATACATCGCACTATGTCCGACTTTAAGTCTGAATTAGTGAACGAGAGAAAAATCCATTGTCGGGTGTGATATATTCCGGGTTTCAAGCGCGACTACAAGACTTGATTCAAAAACGATGCACGCAAAGTTATTTTTCAACTAGTGAACGGGCAACAAAAAGTGGTTAAATGAACTATATAGATTTTTTACAGATTTTCAACAGCCGGATACAGATCAAAAAGATTTTTGGATGTGAAAATTCAGATTGACCATGAAAAAAATGTGGCAACGCTGCGTATGTCTGTTCATTGTGTAAAATTTTTGGTGATACTACAAGCTTTTAGATCGAAGATGGCGTCGAAAGAAGAGCAAATGCGAAAAGCAAAAGTGTGCTGTTGGAATGAAAATCCGTATCTGTCAGTAAGAAAACTTGTAAAACTCCTGCAACCACTGTCCATAACGTTCTTCAATCTTTCGATACACGATTGACAATAGCCAGGAAGGCTGGGAGCGGAACAAAAGCGGATCTCAGGAACCACCAGAAGGACGCGAAGGTGAAGCAAATATTCTGCAGAAGAGACCAGATCTTTCGGTACGTACTGCGGCTAGAAAAGTTAAAATTTCCCCAACTTTCGTGCATACTACCAAGCACCGGCAAGGTATGCAGTCGTTCAAGGTGAAACCTGTACCGAACCGTAATGATGAACAGAATGTGACGGCTAAAACCCGGGCTCGCAAGTTGTATCGCGAATATTTGACGATGTTTTCCTGCGTGATAATGGACGATGAAACTTATGTGCTGGAAGACTTTAAGCAGCTTCCCGGAATGTCTTATTATACTGCCAAGCAACGGAACGGCGTAGAGGAGCATTTCAGGACGAAGAAAAAGGCCAAGTATCTCAAAAAATATTTGGTTTGGCAGGCAATATGCAGCTGTGGTCGAGCAAGCCAAAGCTTCATCACTGCGGTAACGGTAAACAAGGAAATAACCGTGAAGAATGCCTAAAGAAGCGATTTTTACCATTCCTACGCAGCCATGACGCTCCCTCGCTATTCTGGCCTGATTTGGCATCTTGTCACTACGCCAAAGATGTTTTGGAATGGTATAAAGCGAATGGAGTCCATGTTGTACCGAAAGAGGCGAATCTACCTAACTGCCCGGAGTGGAGCCCTAACTCTCTCAATATAAACAACAAGCTACAACTATAGAAAACTTTCGAAAATCTTGGACAAAAGCAGCTAAATCGGTCGCAGAGAAGTCTGCACAGACCCTAATGGCTGGAGTAAACTCAAAAGTTCGAAGTTTCTTCATGCAGCCTGATTAAGTAACTGTAATTAGTTTTAATATGACTTATAATGCACAATTAAGTGAATAAAAATTGCATCTTGGATTGAACAAACAGCAAATTTGTTTTTATTCCAAATTTAATCTGTCCAGATGTTGTCGCGATCAAGCCTTACGCTCGGAAAAGTGTTTCTTTTAATTAAACCATTTTGACAAGAGGCTAGACAGCTCCTTATTGCGAGCAATTTCAGGGTTGCTTTTGATGTACCTCGAGTAACTCACGCTACTTAGCAACGTCAAGATGCTCTTGTGTGCATAATTGGACACAGTCAATTTTCAATGTTTTGAAATTTTCTCTACTTCACTCTGATTTTGAAAATAACCTATATTCACTCAAACGACATTAAGGTTGTACGGAATCAAATTGCACCACTTTTAAATGGCTGTAACCTTTTACCCGTTGGGTATTTTTTATTGAAATTTTGGGTGGAATTAGTTCAATGTGCGTTTGTTTACGCTGTGTAAGTTTCACTAGCGGATGTGCAAGCGTTGCGAAGATAGAGCCGGAAGAACTGCAAATTTTGCGCGTACTTCAAAAATCCGGATCTTTCTCATCGTGCCATCAGCAAGAAGCTGGAAATGGTACATTCTACGGTGTCTCGTGTTATAAATCGATACCACGAACGTTTGACCATCGATCGGAAAGAAAAAAGTGGTTAAAATGGATCTCTGTATAGTGTTGAAGGATCACAAGCGGGTAGTTCAAGCTTTCAAGAGGAATCCCAACGGTTCAGTTCGAGATGTGGTGAAGAAACTGAATCCAACCAAAACTTTCGTGCAAGATGCGAAAAAACGTGAAGGACTACACACGTACAAAGTCCAAAAGGCGTCTAATCGCGATGAACGGCAGAATACGGTAGGTAAAACACGTGCACGGAAGTTCTACACCCAGATGAGACGAATGAAAAAGCAGACTTCCGGCAGCTTTTGGGGCTCCAGTTTTTCACTGCGCATCATAAATTCGATGTCCCTGAGGACGTTAGAAAGCAGAAGATGTCAAAGTTTGCCAAAAAATATATGATTTGGCAAACAATTTACTCGTGTGGAAGGCGGAGCTGGAACGGTCAATGGGCAGGTGTACCTAAAGGAATGCCTCCAAAAGCGTCTAATTCCTCTTCTGAGGTCACACGATGGTCCTACGGATTTAGCCTCGTGCCATTACTCGAAAGAGGTTTTGGAGTGGTACAAGGCTAAGGAGGTCAATTTCGTGCCGAAGCATCTCAACCCCCCGAACGCACCGGAGCTGCGGCCAATTGAAAATTACTGGGCCATCATGAAGCAGGCACTTCGGAAGCATCCTAAGGAAGTGAAATCGGAGGAAGATATGAAGAAAAAATGGATTGCTACGAAAACAATAAGTTGGTCCCAATATTGTACAGGACCTTATGAGTAGTGTAAAGAAGAAGGTTCGTGCATTTGGATATGGAATTGAAATTGAATAAAACAAATATAGCAAAATATGCATAACACGTTTTATTTTACTCCCTGAAAGTTTGAAGATGATTGGTTGAACGGGCGAATTTTGACGAATATTTGTGTGTGTCGAAATTTGATGCCATAAATCCTTCAGTCCGTTCATATTTATGCATATACGCCAAATTTCAGTGCGATACTGCCCTTACTTTTGTTTTGACAGCTGATTGTTGTTGTTATGTGGATAAAAACGATTTTCGTTCTCTCATAAAACATTATTTTTTGAGAGGCAAAACGGCGAAGGAAACAGAAGATAAGTTGGAAAAGTATTATGGAGTAAATGCTCCGTCAGATTACACCGTTAACTATTGGAGCGATTGAAGGCCAAAATCACTGCGAAACAGCCTAACATGAAGAGAAAAACAATTTTGTTTTTGCAATACAATGCGCCTTCGCGCAAAAGCATCACAACCACGGCTAAAATCAAGGACTTGCGGCTTAAATTGCTTCCGTATCCACCGTATTCACCCGATTTGGCTCCCTCGGACTATTATCTGTTCCCAAACCTCAAAAGATGGCTCATCAATAAAAAATTCAGCTCACGCGAGGAAACCATCGACGCCGTGGAGGAGTATTTTGCAGACCTTCCGGAATATTACTTTTCGGACGGGATCAAGAAGTTGGAAAATCACTGGAATAAGTGTATCGAGCTAAAAGGGGGCCACCTTAGACCGTGTCAGATATTCAATAGCCTTAAGCAGTTCGGAGTGAGTAAGCGTTTTGTTTTTCGTACCTTGAAACGGTTCAAGGAAACTGGAAATGTCCATATTCAACACAAAGGAGGTGCCAAACGAACTGCCAGAACAAAGAAAAAGATCAAATGTGTGAGGAACCGAATAATACGTAATCCGGCCGTATCTGGCCGTAAATTGAGCAAACAATTTCAAATGTCCCCTACTTCAATGAATAGGCTCCTCAGACATGATCTGGAATGCAAGCCGTACGAGAAACAACGGGTTCACGGGTTGACCGAGCGTCAAAAGCTAGCCAGGGTCCAAGGAAGCAGAAATCTTTTGGTTCGGCACGGTGACTGCGAAATTTTATTTTCGGATGAAAAGCTCTTCCTTCTTCAGGACAGTCATAATCAACAAAATGATCGTGTGTATGGCAAAAGTCTTGCCAATATTCCAAAAGATAAACTAGCTGTAGAACGCTCTCAGAATGTATCGAAAATCATGGTATGGGGCGCCGTTTCACGAAAAGGAAAACTTCCTCTTCTTTTCATAGAACCTAACGTAAAAATCAATACTGAATATTACATCGAGAAGGTTTTGAAGAACCATCTGCTTCCTCGTGCTTCAACGCTGTATGGGAATACACCATATTGTTTCCAACAGGACTCAGCTTCAGCTCACAAGGCAAAGAAGATTTCATCACAAGCGAAGAATGACCTGCATCTTCACCGGATCTCAACACACTTGTTAACTTTGTTTAACTTTGCTTCAACATATAGGCCCTACGAAAGGGCTTACTTTAGATCGATTCAAGAAACATTAGGCTGATATTTGGGATCTAATTCCTCAGGAAATCGTGCGTGCCAGCTGCGATGGTTTTACAAAGCGGTGGGGAAAATTATCAAGGAAAAGGGCGAGAGATTCCAATTTAATTAATATGACTTATTTCTATAACATGTATCTTTCAACTCAAAAATAAATGCTATGATTTGGTTGATTTGTTTTGCTGTAATCCCGTTTTGTTTTAGCGACACCTATTGTGAGACACCCTGTATATCCTGTTTGGTATCTCATTAAAATTTGATCAAAATCAGATCAAATCTTTCTCTCTTTGCCTTATTTGCCAGCCGCATGCGTTGTTGGAAAGCGTCACAGTTGGCACGATCGATATCTTGCGGCAGGTCATTCTATATTTTTACGTTTCTTCAAAGTTTTCACGGTTAGTCATTTGGTATTTCCCAGTTTTCACAGCATCTAGTCCCATGTATAGAAGTTGAGAGGACTCAAATCAGGTGAAGAGGCAGGTCACTCTTTCGATGAAATAAAATTCGGTAAATTATCCTCAGACCAGGGCTGTGTAGTTGTCGCGTGATGAGACGATGCAGAATCTTGTTGGAAGCAGTATGGTGCATTTTTGTTGTGATTCTCAACGGAGAGAAGCAAATGGTTCTACAAAACATTAAGGATCTAATATTTAGTGTTGTTGAAACACCGGGTTTAATGGACAGCAATGGAACCTTTGAACAGCACGTTTATCACGATGAATATCAGAAAGATGTGCTGCATACACCGGATAACATTGCTGGTGGTGGAGATCCTGTAGCAGGAACATTTTTTTGTCCAAAAACAGAATTTCATAATAACAGTACCGCTGTTTTTTTTTTTTTTTTTTTTTGAATGGATACCCGTTGTTTTTTTTTTTTTTTTGAATGGATTCAGTCCAAGGTCATCTTTCAAAACACTCTTGATCGTTGACTACGACATTCCCAGTTCTTAAGCCATCTTTCAGCCAGACTTACCAGAACTCCGCCGGATTCGCTCTATTACTCGTTTGATGGCTTCCGGACACCTGGCACTGTGTTTATGGCTAGATATGGGAGGTATTTTTCAAGAACTGGTTTTCTTTTTGGCGTTTGATGGTGCGAAAGATGAGTCTTTCTTTGATTTCGAGTGGTTTCAAT
This sequence comes from Aedes koreicus, assembly GCA_024533555.2. Classification (NCBI taxonomy): domain Eukaryota; kingdom Metazoa; phylum Arthropoda; class Insecta; order Diptera; family Culicidae; genus Aedes; species Aedes koreicus. Next base: position 69,759 of record JAHHFK020001985.1, on the reverse strand, counting down.
TGTTTGTAAACAGTACACGGTCTAAAATGTTTCAAAACAGACATATCACGTGCTCCCTTTTCGCGTCCATGAGTACCACGAGTCTCAAAAGAATGAAAATTCAAAACAAACTCGCAAGCCGTGTTGACATTTTAACACAATCTTAAAAAAAATTGTGCAAACATGACTGTGATTAACCCATCCAAAGTTACACATGTTTAGAAAACACTGACAGCATTTACCACAGTCCTTGTATATATATATATATGACAAAAACAACATAAATATATGAGCATTTTCTTTTTATTTAGGACCTTTTGCATATCTATTTTTATCAAGGACCTGACTGGTAGCCATTTTTCTGTAGCCAACATCTCGAACATCCAAACCTCAAAAGATTCATTGTTTTTAAACAATGCAGGTGTTCGTACCCGCAGTAACAAACGTCAGACGGGCCTTATTCAAATAAGGCCCGTGATATGTTGCATACTGTCAAACGCTAGTAACTAGGATAGGGTTGCCAGGCCCCTGATTTTTATCAATGGCCTTGCAATAGAATGCAGAACTGGGCTACACTGAACCCAAACATCCTCCTTTTATCGAATGAATCCTCCGTCGGTTCGTATCGAGACATTGAAATCGCTTTTTCGAATGATAGATGCAGGCGGACGACGATTTTCCAGAAACCAGATGATTATCCTTCTAATGTTGAACAACTAATAATACGCAAAGCGAATTGACCTCCGGTTCAAATTTACAGTATGTCCCATAAAAAAATGCGAGAGTTTTCAATACTTATTTTTAGGTAGCGTTAAAAATTATTTTTACTGTTTTAATGCGTGTGTGTAATCATCTGACTGTATGCTATGAGAAGATGTAAACAAAACAGTGGTTCGCGAGTAACAAAGTTGAGAAAAATGTACGCAAAGGAGGTTGTGACTAGATTGCTGCTCGCCCAAAAGCCCGTAAAACAAATTGCAACGATTGTGGGATGCCACCTGGCAACCGCATCCTACGTTCACTCCTTGGAGGACAACGTCCACGGAAGCCGGAAAGTGGCCGTCCACGGTCCGCTCGCACACCGAAGGTCATCAGATCAATGAGAGACAAAGTGAGGCGAAATCCTATCAGATCGATCCGGAAGTTGGCTAAAGAAGCCGATATTTCAAAAACTACCATGCAACGGTTGGTCAAAGATGACTTGAAATGTTCGTCCAGGGCAAGAGTAAAGGGATGCCAAGGCATCCCGAGCAGAAGCGAATAACTTGATAACAGGCCTTGGTATTTATGAGCTCAGATTAAGAGGTAAAATACCTGAGGATAATACCATCAAATTGTTCCCACAATGTCATGCAAATACCGAATTGAGGTAAGACAATACCAAAATAATACCTCTAAGGCGACCAGATACTTACCCAGGTATCCGGAATATCAAGTTTAGTTATTCTAGAGACATTTTGCTTGCAATTCTTAGGTATTTTACTTAGGTATTTTACCTCTTAATCTGAGCTCTTTAATACCAAGGCCAGTTATCAAGATCAAAATTAGGTATTCATATGCTTTTGTGTTCTGCTCGGGATGCAACTCGATGACTGACTCATACATTGAGAAGGTATGCTCTCGATTCAGTCCCCGTTTGGAGAAGGTGATCAAGAAAAATGGTGGACATATTGAGTAATGTAATCATGAAAGACTTAATAAACGATTCCCTAAATAAAATTATGATTTTCTTTTCTTTGAAAAAAAAAAACTTATTTGAAACTGAGGTATGTATTTTCGCATTTTTATATGGGACATACTGATTTACTTTACAGACGATCTTGGGATGATGTTTGGGTTCAGTGTAGTTTTGAAAAGCTACAAACTTGTACGGATTTTCCCCCACGATGCGTAAGCAGTAAGCACTTGAGCAGTTGTCTCTTTCCCACGTACGCGATGCTCCATACACGACTGTCATTCTGTATGCACTATGCCTTTTCCTTTCATTTGTTCTTACGAAAAACTGTTCTGTTTGAACCTTGAATGCAACGAGCTGATCGATAAGCACTAACAACCAGCAAAAAACAAGCATTAAAATTGTGACCAAATCTCTAGAAAGAGACCTGCAACCAGCTTTGTGGAATGGAAAATGCTACCTTATATCTAACGCTGTTAATAAATATCTTTGGAAATGCATTTATAACACCAGGTTGGGAGGTTGGTAAAAAGCCAATAGTGACTAGCAATAAGCTAGAAATTTCACGAAAGAATACATTTTCGTATTGGTTTAATTAGTCTTTTGTAAGCAGCTGGAATTAGTACTGTGTTCCAAATTTTCCAATTCATTAAATCATCCTGTTTTATACACACATAAAAGGGTAGTTACACTTATGGTATTTGATATCATTTCACTTCAACGTGTTCGTTAAATTGCGGCGACAAAAACAGTCGCGATGAGATAACATGGCGGCTTATGGGAGTTCACAAACCGTCGCGATTAAAAAACGCATCGCGTCGGTTTGTGCGCTCCTATAAGCCGCCATGTAATCTCATTATGGCAATTTTTTCGCCGCGATTTTGCTGCGGTGGCAGCAAAAAAACTCTGTGGTTTGGGAAGGCCTAAACTTCGCTTAGAGATCTCTACACTCAGCGAAATAAACTTTCGAAATTCATAAGATTGCATTATGATTTTTTACCACAAGAAATCATTATGAATTAAATTAATGTACCTTATGAAATACAATTATGTAGAAAAAAATAAAGATATGGAGCAAACTGAAATCGAACCTTGAACGTCGGGATGACGGGTCGAGTGGCTTGATCACCAGTCTATATCAACGCTTGTAAATAGAAAAGGCTCAAGGCGTACAACAACAACGTCGTGTAAAACAAGCTTCATTCATAAGTCACGCTTATGAAATTCCAAAGCATCGTTCATAAGTTGACCTTACGAAATTGTTAAGTTTATTTGCCTGAGTGTAAGTATCCAAAATAGGTAAACATTCAAAACGTCATCTGCGTGCACGACGTTGCGAAAATACCCATAGGAAAGAAGATTATGATTAGAATGCCAAGCGTTCTCCTAGGTAAACTATTACGAAACCTTTTCTCAGCAACTTCGCTCCTGAAGGCCATGTAGTTATTTTTTAAGGTTAAGTGTTGGTGTAGCGGAAGTGGTCATATCATGGTTTGTCAATGATGTTGTGATGAGATCGAGTTCGGGGATAAAAAATCTTCAGCAATATAAAGTCATCATATCCCATTACATCGGTGTAATGTAAATAAAAACAGACACAAGTTGCAATACAACTATTGGAAAAGTCGGGAATATATTAGAAAAGCAATTACAACTACACAGAGAAAAATTATGAACTTAACAGGCGCGTAAAATGTCCCCTCGCTTAATTCCAAGCCAACGGAAGCGTGAACAACGAAATTGTTTGCAATCTTTCATGCGCCATACAACAATGTTTGCAATCTTTCATACAACAGGCTACATTCAGACGTAATCTGGATTAAATTTACATGAAATATCCCATTATTTTCTGCCAAATCTAGCATTCCCTTTATGTGCATTAGATAACGCAGAAAATGCAATGTTTATTTTCGTATGGAAAAAGTTGCATCTAATTTGGTTAAGGGTACGCAGAGTTACAGATAAATTAAAAAGGAGTTTTTCAACATAAGAAGTGTCAGGCAATAGGGTAAAAAACTACATTTTACGGAAATGACCATATCTCGGTTGTTTATGGGCCGATTCACGATCTTTAACCACTGACAGACTTGTTATAAATTCTTATTTCTGAAAAAATATAATATTTCCGATTTTCAAGTAACATAAAAAAATAACGAGCTGCAGAAAATTAGCACATTTGACATAACCTCTAAGTATCCATGCTATCTCCGGTGTCCAGGAGTCAAATTAAATTTTGATTCAACATGCTGAAACTAGAATAAATTCCCCGTCCAACGCTTTTAATTTCATCAAAATCGGTTAATTATTCACCGAACTGTATCACTTTGAATCTGGACAAAATTTTGCTAGTCTTCTCCTTTTTGATCATCCCCTGTATATAATACTGGGATTTGAAAGACTGAAATTTACATGATCGTTGTCTTTGACTTTTATAACAACAACAGACCTATTTGGAACGCAGTCGGTATTACGCGTCACGACAAGTTACAAGTTCTAACTTTTTCTCTTCAGTGAGAAATTTGAAAACGAGAATTCCATCTTAAATATAATGTTTAACAGATTGAATTTCCTAGCCTATCAATGAACTGCCTGCAAATTAAAGTTGCAGACTTTCAAAATAAAACCGCGTCCTAACACATGGAGTTCATTTGATTATAATATTCATCAATCTGAACATGGCGAACACTTCTAGCATCATTAAAATATTTTTTGAAGATGGCCAACGACCGAGTTTTGCACTGATTTTATTTAAATGTTCTTAAGCATTAGAAGATGAAGCAACAAAATTATTCTTACAAGATAAAATTGTGCTAATTTTCACCATACAGAAAAAAAACCCGAACCCACATTGTGATATAAATATTGATGCCTGTAAAATTGTATTTCGTTTCACATGAAAAAAAAAAATTTCTATGAAAAATTAGCTTTTGCACGCAATATTTTAGATAATGTTTGAAATATCCCAGAATTTAACATGGTTCAGATTTTAAACTTGTATGTTATGCGTCGCTGTAATGTATACTGCTTTTTCGAGCTGTGCACTAAAATATTCTGTGTTATTAAATTTGATTTCCAATCTTGAATTTTTCTGATGGTAACTAAAACTAGATCCTTGAGATCGAAACGGGCATCTTGAAAGATTCGTTTTTGCATTATTAGTAGCAGCATTTGGAAATTATAATATTGTGTTCCTCAGCTTTCTTTTACAACATGCCATGTAAGCTATCATTTTGAGTTTTTTTGGTCATGTAAATTTAAAAACAGACGCAAATTTCTGTCTTACTGGCCGCTCCTTTTATGTTCATCCAAGAAGATTTGAATTAACATGATATTTTCTAAGAGTGTACAATCTAAAGTATTCTCCCAACTAAAGTAAGGAATGAGCATTTCCCCACAGGCAAAATCTAAAAATATTAGTCAAAGCTCTCACATTAAATTTTGGAGTTGCAGGTTATGCTGAAAAATCTCACAAAAAAAGTTATCTGAACCAGGTCTTCTACCGGCTGATCTTCAGACATAATTCTGGGTGGTATTTCTGATTAATTTTTGGAAGCAAAATTTGGAATAGTTGAATCAAATTTCGCTCCATGTATCATTCAAAATACTGAACTCCCGCAATAAGTCTAATAATAATTTTTGTTTTCATCCTATTTTTTGGAATCGTATCTCAAATTCAAACAAAAATGTAAATTTCTTTGTCTATAACTTAATTCCCTTATTTTCATCTGCTGTTATAATTTGCTTAGACATGCAGTTATCCGGGACAAGTTATTACGATTTCCAGTAACGAAGTACGTTAATGCATGAAAAAAATCATCTACCCTTAGATCTCTTCTAAATAAAATAAAACCATCAAACAATGGCGATGGATCGATTGGCGCTGGAAATCGATCCCGTTTAACCACACCACAAGTCATATCAAATGACTGGAGTTGCCTCTGCGATGATATTCTGCCGCGACGACGGGCAATACAGATCATGCAATCATCTAACAAGATCTCAAACGTTCCAAAGTGACTCATCCCATCAATTTTTTTATGGATCAGCATTTGAAGCCGGTATCCAGCCGATGAAGGCATAAAATCAACCCGTCATATACAAACGCCACTTTCTACCCGCACGGTTCAATGCCTACTACACTGCGATGTTTTGCAACTTTAACTTCGATGGCGCCAGCAGATCTCGTATTCGTTCTTGCCTTCGCTCAGTGGCCACAATCACTCGGCGGAACGTTTAATGCCTTTTCCATTCATATTCACTTCATACGAAAAGGATGGACAAAAAAACCACCCAGAACAAAACGCCAGAGCTTTTCACTGTTGGTAGATTTCCTTGTCTTCTTAAATTTGCTCTAAGCAGCCCTGATGTGATGGCGTGAAGCGAGAAATAAAACTGTACTGCTTCACTTTTTCAACTCATGCTATTGACGCATCACTAACTTTTTCGTTCTCCTGACGATACTTCCGTTGGGGGAAACAGTTGCACAAGTGAATAATTTTCACACAACTTCCGGTTCTTCACTGAACATTGCACGATTTTCTTCAATTCTCACGTTTCGCTATTAACCGAAATTTGCTTTGAAGACCAGCAGACACACGTCGCCGTCAGAGAAAAGGGGAATATCTGTTCTCTTTCACCGTTTGTATTCCACACGCGATTTCGGAGCACCGTCACTGCCGACCAAAAGAGGATGATTTATCTTCTCGGCGGTATTATTGTTTCTTCCATTTCACTTCCTCCATTGGTAAACCACCGAGCGGCTCCATTTTCCACGAATCGCATTGACTAGACACAACACATCCAAGTAGACTGCTGGGGCGAAAATCACCGACCTTCGCTCCGTTCGCTCGGAATAGCAACTGCTATTCTCGGCCTGTTAGAACCGGTCCAGCCAATTAATCCACTAGAGGAGCAAGGAATTCCAAACCACCCGCTGCTGCTCCTTCTGCGCCCCCGGTGGTTCAGAAGGGAAACAATTGAACTTTTCCTACCAAGTCCAACAATAATTCACTGAACTGTAAGTGGAACTGCTCAGAACGGGAAGGGAGAGATTTCCACTTTTCACGTCCGCTCTCGTTCGTAAGTGCCCGGAGACTGAAGCGATTATGGCAGTTAGGAAACACACGGACTGCACTTTGCCCTGCCTCAAGAATGGTTGGGCCCCTCGTTCGTAAGTCTGGATAACGATTTTGCAAACCATGCACAAGCGAGTAACTCACAAACACATTCGCACGTGCACACGTGGGCCTCCGTGGCACGTGGTCTGTTGGGTGGTGTCTCTCCAGCAGCTCTCGATTTGGCCACGGCCCGAAGTTTTGGGTTGTTGGGTGAGTTTCCCTCTTTTCCCTCCTTGATGGACACACTGATAACAGCTGTGAGCTGTGGCGAAAATATAACTCCACGGAAATACTGGGTCTGGTTCTCCACCGAGGCGAACACTGACGACTGTCGACGGAGAGAAAGAGTATGAAATGATGGAAATTCTCCGCGCACTCGGTCGAGATATCCCGGAAGGGGCGCAATGTTGCCAAGGCTGATGGAGATTGAACTTGCGAAAATAAATAGGATGGATGAAGTTTGAGATTCGTGGGAGATAAGCTCCAAAAGAAGTAACTCTGGTCTCTCTTCAATTGTCGAAGCTCCAGAAGAATTAACCAGCAAGTGTACATCGTCTTTGGATCGGACTTCCTACAGATTTCTCCCCACCAGTGGTAGTAAAGTTTTATATGGGATGGGAAACATTAAAAAAATAGTAGAATTCTTTACAACAATCGCTTTTCTTGGTAAGTAACAAAAACAAACTCGACGAGGTAATGCAATGTAGTTTTAAGAACCACTTCCTTCAAGATTCAGTATCGTCTATTTGTGGCGTGAAATTTAAATTCACAAAACACTACCAAATAAAGTTTTTATTCCAGCCTAATTTCAAAATCTAGTTAGAAGTATTTTTTGCATACGATGAGCAACTGAGATAAAAAGAGTTATGGAGGCTCTAAAAACAAAGGGTGGAACGATCAAAAATTGGTCAAACTTGATTAAGTTCACACTGATTAGTTTATTTTATAAATGATCAACCTTTATTTCTCTTTGAAGCTCATCGTCTACAAAACACAGGAAAAATATTTGATTAGGCTTCCAATTTTCCAAATGCCAACTGTCATTTCACACGTTTCACGATTCACACCTTATTTGTTATATCCACCTTGACCTCTTGACCTTGGAGCTGCTTGAAATCAGCCGTGACGTACGTTTCATCGTCCATTACGACGCAATCAAACTTGCTAAACAAACTCGTGTACAACTTACGCGCTCTTCCTTTGGCTGTTGTGTTTTGCTTATCATCTCGATTTGGTGTCACTGTAACCTTATATGTTGACAGTCCGACTCGTTTCTTTACTCTTTGCACTGTTGCTTGGGAATTTCCCAATTTGTTACCGATATCTCTGATGGAAAGGTTGGAACTGCGTTTGAAAATGCTGGCCACCATTTTTCCGGTCGCTGCGGCTTTCTGGTTTCGGCTTCCTCCTGATCCTGGGTTCCTGACAGTCGTCAGACGTTCTTCGAACACTTTTATAACATTCTTCACGGTTAATTTGGCAATATTAAGTGATTTTGCAAAGTCGGCTTTTGTGTGAATAATTTGGATTTTTATAATGCACGTGCCAAATTTTGATACGCTTCTCTTCTTGCTTCGACGCCATTTTGGCAACTGTATAGAAAATGGCAAAAATAAAATAGAGACAGCATTTTGTACGCATACACCTACATAATGAGGGGTGTTCAAGTTTTTTAAATACACGATTAAAAAAACTACGTCACATTTGAGTCGACCAAGTTTTGACCGGTGCATCCTTTATGATCAAATATCCCTTCAGCAGCTGCCAATTTATTTTGATTTGTGTTTTGAAAAATAAACAACACGCTTTTTTTATTGTACATCTGTTTATAAAGTTATCGATTCCCTATAACCTTTCTCACAGGTATAATACAACTAAGGCCGATCTCAACGCTGTTTTGCTTTGCATGGGCTGTTTTAGTTTACAACAAGAACTGAAACAAGCCATTGGCAATGCTGTGTTGCAGTTCTAATTTTCGAGCAAATTTTTGCAACCGATTTACAACTGTTCGACAGCTCTTTTCACCGCGATTTGAAACACAGATGAAACATTGTTTTGAATTGGTTTTCTTTGTATTTATGCCAGCTTTTATGATTGATGAATGTCAAATTAGCGTTTTTTAATTAAGGCCTGTTCGTGACAAAATCTGGACACCCCTAAATACGTATATCTCTGGAAATACTTCATCAACGCGTGAAATATTCCGCAGACTCATGAACGTCTACTCATTGTGTAAAATCAATTTTTGGTGATACTACAAGCTTTTAAATCCGAGATGGCGTGGAAAGAAGAGCAAGTGCGAAAAGCAATTGTGTGCGGTCCCAATGAAAATCCGAATCTGTCAGTAAGAAAACATGCAAAAAAGCTTGGTTTTCCTGCAAAAACTGTCCTTAACGTTCTTCAATCTTTCGATACACGTTTGACAGAAAGGCTGGGAGCGAAACAAAAACGGATCTCAGGAACCACCAGAAAGACGCGAAGGCGAAGCAAATATTGCAGAAGAGACCAAATCTTTCGGTACGTACTGTGGCTAGAAAAATAAAAATGTCCCCAATTTTCGTGCATACTTCCAAGCACCGGGAGGTCGTTCAAGGTGAAAACTGTACCGAACCGTAATGATAAACAGAATGTGACGGCTAAAACCCTAGTCCGCAAGTTGTATCGCGAATATTTGACGAAGTTTTTCTGCGTGATAATGGACGATGAAACCCAAGTAACATTGCCTAAACCATACTGCTTTATTAAGTTTTATTAAGGTTTTATCAAAGCCACTAGAAATCAATTTGGTTTTATTATGACACCAAGAGGTGCCAATAGGTTTCATATTTTAGTCAGGTTGATGAGAACCTACACAGCTTGTTGAAAACGATCTTAAAACCTAGTTTTCTCAAATTCCTTTTACTCCTATCAAAGGTTTTATTTCGACTTTATGAACTCATAAAATGCTGTTTTGAAATGCTGTTTTAGGACTTATTCATATTATCTTATTATGGCCAGTTGAAAAAGCATTTTAAACCCATTTTGCCTCCATTAAATGTCTTAAACAGCAAATTGGCATTGAGGAAAGCCACCAAACAACCAAATAGTTTTAGAGTAGTCATTGCGAAGATAACTTGGCTTTATGGCAGAATTGTGATATTTTTTCCAATCGCCATATTGATATACATACGAAACAATTTAAACAGGAAAAGATAAATGTATCAAATTCTAAATGTAATGCAAATGAACTGTAGATCGGAGACTAATTTCTGCATTTTTTTAGATAACCTTATCGAATTCCATCAATTTTCAAGAAATTCATGATTAATTTATGGAATATATTTGTTTTAATTTTATGTTTGTTTTTGTAAACTCACATTATTCCCGAGGCGCATTAATTTTCGGCTCTAATCGTGCCAGTATTCCCAAAAAATTAAATGCGTATATAATTTGGAGCATGATACGCTGTAAAAAACGTTATTTGTTTTGCATATTTTGCTGTCATACAAAATTTCCCGCAACACCAGACCTTTTTCTTAGATATTATTAACTGCTAAATGAATCAGAAGAACAGAAAACCGAACAGAACAACAAAAACCAACCACGATATCATAGTTAAATTTGACAGCTGTGGCCATTTGGCCGTATGCGGATTTTCATGGCAGCCAATAGGTTTTATGAAGGTTCTCAAGTGGTCATAGCATCTATCACTAGAACATTTTCAAAATCTTTATGGTCTTATAAAGCTTTTATTAAATTGTTTTCGCAACCATCTATAGAGTGGGCCACTTTGTACACATTTTGGCTTTAAAGAAGCATAGAGGAGGTGTTGGTAGACAAAAAAGTTTTGAATGTAGTTTTATCAACAAATCCGGGAGGAATGCTATATGACTGCAATAAAACCTAAATTTTTGCTTGGGCTAGCTACTCAATTTACCTTCTCTAGATCAGCTTATCGGAAAGAATCTTATTTAAATCATTTTGCAATTCTGCAACAACATTTGAAAACGGCAGATCAGCATTGGAAGACACAATATTGTATATGTAAAACATAGGGCACCCACGCACACCAGCAATATTATCGGTAAGGTGAAACATTTACTGTATTTTGGTGCTGTTGGTTTGCATGGGTGCCCCATGTTTGTGTTTTACTAACTTTCGATGACGAAACGAGCTGATTGACCTTTTTTAAATGTTAAACCATGGATTTTGCTGTCATTTTCAAGAGAAGGATGGAAATAACAAACATGAGAAATCTGAGAACAGATCGGTTGAGAAATCGGAAAAAGCGGTGGATTTCGAGTGAACTAATTTAATCAATCCACCCGAATTCCACTGCTTTGCTTATACTGATAAAAGCTGAGATAATTTCAATTACATTTCTTAAATAATTGGTGATTATAATGGTTACAGGTGATATGCATTTCTTCAGTGCTAGACGATGTCATCAGAATGGAACAAGAGGAGATTTAAATGACGTTTAGTTTATTAGTATTGGTATTGCAATTCTAATAGTATGTGTCAAAATTGAGACTAAATCCACTGAAACAAAAAGTATCGGTTGAAAACTGATGAGATCTGATTTTAGCCGTGATTATCCGAGTTAATCGGATTTAAGGCACCGAAATAACTTAACACCACATAACGGGATACAAACCGAATAATTTCAAGGATAATCAACATAATCAAAGCCCAGTGGATTACTGTCACTCCCTAGACTCGACAGTTCAACTCTATCTTCACCGCAATTTGAAACACAGATGCAAAATTATTCTAAATTGGTTTTCTTTGTAGTTATGCCAGCTGTAACGACCGATGACTGTCAATTTAGCGTTTTTTGTTTTGTTTTGTAAGTGATTTTCTAAACGCGAAATTATGAGCGACCAATATTTTTAAAACATCGTATTGCGATTAACGTGTTTTAGTTTAATTTTTTACAGTTCCAAATTTTAACACTGGCAAGCAGTTTGCAACAAACATGAAACTCAACGTTGGGATCGGCCTAAAGTGTTTGGAAGTTGTATCGAGCCGAAAGCATCTTCAGACCACTCAAGAATGAAACGTCAGTTCCGAAAACGTCTGCAAAGATTCATTCTATTGAATTGAAGAAAATCGCATCTAGTGACTAGTTACTAATGACGTTATTTTAACCTTCACTGAAAATATGTCGACATAATTTATGGCTGACCGCATTTTTTCAATTTAATATATCGTAAACAGTAAGACAAAATTTTTGCACTGAAAAGTATACTATAGTTAAGATAACATATACGTTTTCACCTTAAACGCTTGAAATCTACATAACACCAAAACAATTCTGCACCACCATTCACATCAAAATTTAAAAAAAAAAAAAAGCCGCCATTTTGTGTACTGAGTGCAAAAATGTTAAATGGGCAACATCTGAAAAAGTCGAGCATTCGACAAGAAGTCTGTAAGTCGCAGACGAAAAAGGCCTAGCTGTGAAAGGATAAGCTTTTTCTGGTGGAATTTAAAGGAATTTGCGCGCGTTTACTATTTATAGTTTGAAAACGTGTTTCAGTTTTTTTTTTTTTAAAGTAATCAAGTTTTAATTTAAATTTCCCGAGTTTTCCAAAAAACATCCGAATGCTCTGACATATTAATATCGTCCGGTGTCCGGTCGAGAAATGCGAAGACTAATCTAATCGGTTGGTTCGTAACGCCAGGGAGACGATACATATCAAACCTATCAAAACATGGGCCGGGATCAACGGCTTTTCTTTGCTTCCCTTCCGAAAGAAGGCGTGATCAGAGATTTTTCGTCTCAGAAAATCTCAACGGCGCCGACTGAAGTTGATACCAGATCGACTGGGTGAGAGGCAATCACGGTTACCACAACACCACCGGCACCGTCTGACTTTTACCGTTATCTTGCAAACAAAATTCACCTGGGATGGGATTTTGCAGTATTTCATAATGATTCTGTGTTTGTTTTGAAAACAAGATGATACAAAGCCCAAGGCTACTTGGATGTATTGGAGAAAATAATTGTATAGCAATACCCCTTTCCCCCCCACCACAATACACAATATAAAAAATAATATTATATAACATCACATCAAACCCATTTCCCCCAGGAAAAAAAAAAAAAAAAAATTAGAGCAAAAAAACCCAAAAAACGCAAAATAAAGTTAAAAGTGAAAGGGGGTAAAAAACCCCCGTTTGCACCACAACCTATATTACGTAATATAGAGTATCTTGACATCAAATGCTATGTTTATTATTTCCAGTGAAAACTAGATGTACACAGAAAAAAATACCATTTAAAAACTACCATTTTACCCGACTATGCCTATTTTCAAAACTACCATGAAATTTCAGTCAAATTTACTACGTTTATGGTACGACCTTCTACATTTGTGGTATATTTGACAGACCTCATATTGATATCTACCGCACCATGGTTGATCTAATCGCAGGCATGGTAAAATCAAACGCATTTATAGTCAGTTGAAAATTGTTGGTGGTTAATTAAACACTCGAAATGGTAGTTTCTACTGCGGTATATTTTTTTTTGCGTGTATAGATGCTGATATCAAGATACTGTATATCACGTAATACAAGTTGTAGTATTAGCATTATTTTAGATATTAGCATCTATGCATCGAGTTTTCATTGGAAATAATGTGCATGGCATTTGATATCGAGATACTCTATATCACGTAATATAGGTTGTAGTGTGAACGGGGTGTAAGGCTTTGAAAGTATAAATTTGTTTACACAGAGAAACTAGTGATCCTCATAGTAAGAGATATGTGGAAGCAGCCATTTTTGAGCCAATCGTGCAGCGAGAACTGTCAAATCTGAGCCAATCGTGCAAATTTTGCACTGCGGCAAGTGTTATCAGCCTCTGTGAATAAAATAAACACCGTTGCCAAATCGTTGAATCGAATTTCCGCATATCTCTTGCTATGAGGATCACTAAGAGAAATCAACCTATCAAAATTAAGTCATTTTTACTCATCTTGACAGCAAAGTAAAACCAGTCATAATTGAGTTATTTACTAAGTATCCACTTTTGAGTATTTCGAAAAGACTCAAAGCCGAGTGAAATAAACTGTTTCTTAAAAGCGAATCGACAGTGAAAATAATCCAAAATTGAGTTTTCTTTTTTGAAAATATTCTTAAATATTAACATATATATATATATATATATGGAAAGGGGTTTGCAAACTACAGGCCCCATTCGTTTGGATCTGTACGCAGTGTTGTCAGCTCCAGCCAACCAACTACGAAATGTGCGGTCATCAAAGCACATGCGCAAGTTCATAGATGATGCATCATTTTTCCACTGTACTGTGACAAACTAAATTGTATTGCACCGTAAAAAAATATTTCAAAATGAATTTGTTATTATAGAGTCAATTATTTCAATTGCAAATCCACTCGAAATTGAAAAAAACAATTTTCAAAACACGTTGTTTCATGGTTTTCTGAGTTAGAATTGCCGTCTTAAAAATATTACTTTTTACAGAGATTTTGACATCTTTTAAACATGAGTTATCCTTTACAATTATATTTATCAGCTGATCGTTGGCGTTACAAATACGTGCACTTTTAAAACTGCGTATTTATTTTGCTGTACTAGTTGTTGGCACTTTCTTCGCTTCACTGAATCTTTCACTAGAGATTTATTCTTTTTCTTAACATGAGCCTATGAGTTATGTAGTTGATGTTTGTTTTGGTGTCTTAGTTCTTCATTCGATTTAGATTCCGTGAAGTAAATTATTCCGGTGAATGTTTAGCGGATTGTTATATTTTAAAGTATTATTCTTTCTGTGTAGTCTTTACGTTATGGAATCAATTAACATATATATTCAATGATTAAGTTTCTCAACTAGGATTTTTAATCGACCGAATCTGCAAGTGAACATCTTGACGTTACCCTTTCTTTGTTTTCTGATGCGCTGTACATTCGGTTCCGTAACCGTAAGCCATATGGGGTTTGGGCCATAGTTAATGCTTAGGTTCCAACCATTTGAAGAAAAATTGAGCACCACTTAACCTTCTTAGACTAGATGCTCTCAACGACCATTTTTAAAGCAATTTTTGTTCTGTACACCAAACAGGACATTCTGTTTAACTATTCTGCCCGACTATCCATTTCCATTTTCCTTTGATACATACTGAAGGCTACGTGGGTTCTCCGTGTCTTCTTAAGGTGAATACCAAATCCTCCCTATCTCCAACGGTTGCATGCACGTGGCCAGGTGAGCGATCGAGCAGTGTCTTCGTGGAGATTATTGTGTGAAGAAACGTATCAATAACTGTATACGTTCATGTTGACATGCAATGTCTTCAACGAATTATTCCTCATCGTAGCTCCACCCACGAGGTGTGCAAACGTCAATGCTAGTACTAATGCTAATGGGTTTTCAGGTTGTTTCGTTTCTTGAACGATGGATCATTCTGACGGTCTTTCCTGCTTTATTGGCCAAATTTCGTATCGCCATTGATTCATTCTTTCTCATACTGATACCACTTTCTGGTTAAGTTTCGGGTTGGAAGAATCAAATTTAATGCCTCTTGCTGGCAGTTCATCTAAAGAATAGTGTCTTTCAAACTTGTTTGTGATGGATTTTCGCCAGCTTCGTCAATGTTTTTGCTTCTCTACTATTACACCCTTTCTGCTTACCCTTAATTTTCAATGAACGACATTTTGGAAACGAAAAATTCAAAATCGTGTAGCGAATAAACAAACAAAAGATGGCAGTCAAACGCATGGCATGCTGTGATTTGCACATTAAGACTTTCACAAATACGCGTGTATAATGTATATGTACACCATGATCAAAATATACCGGAAATTTGTAATTTAAATGAACCACTCTCAACCGATCCAGTTTTTTATTCTTGAATTGGTTCATCTTTAACTGTCATCTGTCAGAAATTTGAGCATGATCGAAGCATTAGCGTTTGTTTTGGAGTAAACTGCTTCCACAAGTTTTTGTGTTTCGTGGAAATTTCACCACGTTTTTTGTTGAACAAGGAGGTTGTTTGACATTTTATGTTTCCAACGAAACTTCTTGTGCGGAATCGTTGAAAATGTTAAAGAAAGAATTTGGGGAATCTGTTTTTTTAAGTCAGAGCATACGAATAGTATAAAGAGCTCTTAAGTGATCGTGAACGGGTCGCAGACTTGCTTTGTTCCGGAAGCCGTCAACATCGAAAACCTACGAAAACGTGGCAATTATTAAGAGAACTGTGCATGAAAATCGTCATGTAAGCCTAAGAAAGATGTCTAGTGATTTCAACATCTCATATGGAACCGTTCAGCTCATTGTTGTTAATTTTTCGGGCATGCAACCCGTTATCGCACGATTTGTTCCGAAAGAACTAAATTTTGTGCTAAAAGACCAACGAAAGAAGGTCGCTGGAGACATGATTTCCTAGGCCCAAAAGGATCCAACCTTCATGAAACTCATCATAACGACCCCTTGTGACTTTTCTCTTTTCTCCAAACACAGAATGCCACTTTGGGGAAAGAAATTCTAGCCCTTTTGAAGCTATAAAAGAAAATGCGATGGCCATTCTTTCGGCAACCTATTCAAAGTGCATGGGTCACGCGTAGGTACATGTGTGTCGCTTCAAATGTGTTTTATTTTAAAGGAGACAAAATGCACGCTCGAAGTCACCAGCCAGCTTGTACTTCGTTTTGAACGCGTCCACCTGTAGTCCAATTCGTGCTGCTTCGCGTTTCAGTCGGGTGCACTGTTGGTCAGCCATAGCTAGTTGCAAATGTTCTGCCGACAATATCCACGAAGCATTCGAGCTGACTGGATTTATTGAAAATCGTGCCCCGCATTTTAGACCCGCCTTCCGTACAAAACCAGCGTAATGTTGAACAACAAACAAGAAAGAATGATTCTGACATTGCACCTGATATTCAAACACTACACTTCACTATATTCATCGTAGCCTGGATCAGTTCTATAAGCTTCTCTGGGAAGCCGTTTTTGTGCATAATTTGATAAAGCTCTGCTCGAACTATCGAATAATATGCGGTTTTGAAGTCCAAGAATAGATGATGGGTTTAGACCTGAAACTCACGACATTTCGGTTGTTGATCGGCCGTCCGTGAATCCGGTGTGGTAGTTACCAATAAATCTGTTTGCTAACGGCGATAGCCGATGAAGCCGAATTTGAGAAAAGATTTTGTAATCGGCATTAGTGATCGTGATCGCTCTGTAGTTCGCACAGTTGCCCTTCTTATAGATTGGATAAATCACTCAATTCTTCCACTTATCTGGTAGTGTTTCGATCAAAATTTGGTCGACTTAAACTTGACGCATTTCCTTTCATTGTGCATTAAAAAAATTAGCACACCCCTCATTTTGAAGATGTGTGCATGTAGCCTCTATTTTGATTTTGAGATTAGCACTTCAGTTATCAAAATGTCGTCGAAGGAAGAGAATCAACGCATCAAAATTTTGCACGTGCATGGCGAAAATCCAAACTACTCTCACGACAAGTTGGCGAAATTGTTGAATGTGGCTAAATTAACTGTAACCAACGTATTTAAAGTGTTCAGTGAACGTTTTGACGACAGCCAGGAAAGCTAGATCGGGGGGAAATCGACTTACAAGAAAGTGGTGACTCCAAATCGCGACGATAAACAAAACACGTCGGCCAAAGCACTCTCGAGATAGTTGTACACGACGATGCTGACGAAGTTTAATTGCGTGGTACAGGACGATGAAACTTACGTCAAGGCAGACTTTAAACAGCTTTCTGGACAGGAATTTTATACGGCATCCGGACGGGGAAAGGTGGCAGATATTTCCAAGCACATTAAACTGTCAAAGAACTGTGCGAAGAAACATCTGGTGTGTCAGGCCATCTGTACCTGTGGCTTGAAGAGCAACGTTTGCATTGCGACCGGAACCGTCAACTAGGAAATTTATCTGAGCGAGTGCCTACAAAAACGTCTACTGCCTTTCCTGTCTACTGCCGCTCTATTTTGACATCTTGCCATTACGGAAAAAAGGCCATGGAGTGGTATGCTGCCAACAACGTTCAAGTGGTGCCCAAGGACAAGAACCCTCCCAACACGCCAGAGCTCCGCCCAATCGAACAATATTGGGCCATCGTCAAGCGGAACCTTAAGAAGACTCAAAAAACTGTTGTGAGCGAGAAACAGTTCAAGGTAAACTCGCGTGCTGCGGCGAATAAAGTGGGCAAGGAGACTGTACAAAATCTTATGACAGGTGTTAAACGAAAGATCTGGCAATTTGCATTTGGTAAAAAGGAAGCTTGAATATTTCTCCTATATTCTGTCTTAACTGAACTTGAGAAAGAAAAAGAATTTGACTTATTAATAAAAACTTTAATCGACTCACACACAAAACTGTTTGACCAAATTTTGATCGGAAAACCCTTCAATCCCAAAGCTTGACCGTGCATCAATCTTATCAGTTTTTCATGTCCATACTTGATGAGTCTCGGCGCGAGACCATCTTCACCAGCTGCTTTGATGTTCTTTAGCTCCTTGATGGCCTCCTTAATGTCACTCATAGTTGAAGCTGGTACTTCTTCCTCGTTTACTGCAACTGGGATGGCCTCTGTTTCGGCTGCTTGTTTGTCTGCTCCAATCAGATGTTCAACGAGGTGCTGCCACTATCTCATTCGTCAAAAGGCAACCATCGCTGCTTCTACACCTCTTGGCACGCGGCACAAAACCTTTCTGTGAAGCCTTTAGCTTTTTGTAGAACTTGCGTGTTTCTCGTTAGCGGTGCAGAAGGTACCGTCAATCTCCTCTTTCTCACAGCTTCTTTCAGGCAGCGCTTCCAAAATACACGAGACAGCTGGTTACGCTTTTCCTTGTACCGTTGCACATTCCGTCGGGTACTGCCTGGCAGCATTTGCTCTCTCGTTCAAAATTACTTGACACTCATCGTTGAACCAGTCGTTTCGTCTTCTGCGTTCCACGAATCCTGAGATACCTTCAGCTGCATTTTGTAAGGCTGTTTTTGGATGGCTCCAACAGTCCACACGAGGCTTATCGGCGACAACTTCCTCTTCCGGCAACGACTGAAGCAACCAGAAGTCGCCACAGAACACGCGCAAACAACTTCTGTAGCGACTTGTAGCGAATTTTACCATGAGTAAATTGTGACCCGAGGCGACGTTAGCGCCCGATATATTCTCACATCAAGGATGTCCGAAAACTGTCTTCCACCAATCAGAACTTGATCGATTTGCAATTCAGTTTGTTGTGGTGATCTGCAGATTGACCGATGCCAGATTCGATGCTGGAACTGCGTGCTACGTATGGCCATGTTCTTGGAGGTGGCGACATCTATAAGTCTAAGGCCATTCTCGTTCGTTCGTACGTGGGCACTGAACTTGCCAACTACCGGTCTGTATTCCTCGTCATGGCCTACCTGTGCGTTTAAGCCCCGGGTGACGATTCTGATGTCGTGGTTAGCGCAGCAATCGTATTCAAGTTCCAGCTACTCATAAAGGGCATTCTTGTAGTCTTCAGTGCTTCCAAGATGAGGGGAGTGAATGTTAATTATGCTTATGTTGAAGAAACCCCTTCAAGCGACACTCAAATTTAAACTGAAAACACCATTCTATGGTTTTACCGCTGTAACAATTTCGTATTTTCCTCTTGCTTCAAAATATCCAGTTGGAGTCAAAGAAAAATTTCCTAAGCTACAATTTCGTTGAAAGTTAACGTTCAGATATAAAGAAGGGAGAAAAGTTGTTAATCATTTATGTTTTCAGTCAACTGCTCAGCAGGAAACATAATAGTTTCTGGTACATAGAAAGAGCACAAAAATCATGGCTACTATGCCACACTTCAGATCATTTAATTTGACGATAAACTGAAAAACACGATATTTTGCTGCGAAAATTACCAACAAGAATTATCAAATATCTTGAAGGTTTTAATATTAAGAGCGAATTTTCCGTTTATCAACTCTTTTGGATGAAAATTTAATGATGACTCTTGTTGGTAAATTGCTCAGCTAAATATCGTTTTTCAGTCAGTGGTCGAAGGAAATAATTATAAAATATATTTGACTTGAAAAAATGGATTTCACGGTGTCAGAATTTTCCTAGTTCAAATTGTAAGAGACTTAACAGGGTGCAATTTGAAATCACTTAAGTACTTTTAAAATTTTAACTCTAGGTATTTAACACCCACACACATTATATTACATTATATAAGTTTCAATCAATGTTTTCTTAAATCTGCTTGGTTTTTCTCTTCATTATCATACCAAAAACAATCATTTAAAACCAAACATCTGCCTACACTGCAATATTTGTTACGGATAATTTGCAAACGAATCAAGCCATATGATCAGCCGGGCCCCGCTCAATATTCCGAGCTGTTGTAATCGTTACGAATATTTTCATTCTCTCACCATCTATCATCACCCCGAACCGTACGGTGTACCTAAATCTGTTTCCGATCGATGCCTATCAGTCGTAAAACCTAAACTCAGCTAATTTGTCTACCACCCTGCACCCGCCCGCTCGCACTCATCCACTCTGGTTCACTCGCAAAAGATGCGAAAGTGAGCGACCTAGCTACTCAGGGCAAGCACCATTTTCCATCCACCAATAGTGGAGGCGCTAGGTCGCTGGTGAGAGCACGCTCGCTTATAGCTTCAAGTCTTATTTTTGTTTTTACTTATCCCTTCTTTCTCCACAACGGCTTCCTCAGCCCAATCAGACTTTCATATGACAGTGGGGGATGGTTTGGGGCAACCGCAACAACGACAGCACAAACGACAAATAATTGCTTGTACTACCAACCACAGTGCAGAGCGGTTGTACAACCTACTTGTGTCGTGCCCTGTATGCCGTAGTAGGTTGGGGGAAAGTGGCAGGAATTCGATACGATTGAGTGTGTGCGCCTGATAGCTCGGTGTATTTCTGTGAGGGGGTTTCTTGAAACGTACGAAAGTTTCCCAGTCCTGGGTTTGAAAAAAAAAAGACAATGGCATTACGCGATTGTTTCAGAAATTTTCAAAATGACGTCGGTACAAAATCTGTAACGAGATTTCAATTTGTGTAACATAAGCAATGTTAATTTAAGACATGTATACACACATTTTCGTCATTAACGACCACCGCATACTTGGATAGTAGTAAGATTTTTAGCATAAACAATCCAGTTGTTTACAATTTCAGCACATCGCATTTCTCATCGACTACTCTTCATTTTCTCCCACAAATCCTTTATTGCCTGGTACCAATAATGAGGTTCTAAAAGAATCAATCATCACTCGTTCATCAACAACGAGTTGTCCGATTGAAGCATCAAAACTACACGTCCGATGGAAACATCCCCCCCTCGTACTTACGATGAATGCTTCTTTCAACGTTCGGGAATGATTTACCAGCTCATTTGAAATTATCCCGCACACGACCGACGGTATTTTTTGCCCTCCTATTGCCAACTTCAGTTTTTCTTATTTCCCACAAATTTTCCCCATTTGCGCTCACAACCGGATACTCAGTTTAATGAGCGCTGGGCAATGAAAATTTTAGCACCACATTCGTGAAAACACTTCATCGTCAAAACATTCTGCCAAGCTTCAGTCCTGGCATACACGTCGATGTCTATTAATTATAGCAATTTTGCACTCTCTTTAAATAATTTAACGTTTTTCGTTTTGTTCATATTCTTCCCTAAGCCGCTCGCTTTTAAAACGAACCATAATGGCAGAATTCATCAACCCGCCAGCAACAAGAAATCAACATTATTATAAAACATTGCTTCATTCTCCACTCAGCTGGAAATGTTTACATAACGGTAACACGGCGATATCATAGCAGTTATTATTATCATTTAAACCACGAAACAAGCTGGAACTACTCCAACCCGCAAACGTTTTCTCAACTCGCTAAATATAGCCTTCCGATAAAACTTTCTATGAGTTGCTTCTTGTCTACTAAGCAGACTTCCGTCAACACATCGAATGGACGTTGATTTCCATGACAACGGTAACGACGATTAACGAATGGCAGCGATAATGATGAAATTTGAGCTTTTTCCCGGAACCTCTTGAGAATCATTTTTCACTTCCTAGCCAACCCGACAAGCATCCCACGCAGAACGCAGCAGGCCCTGGACCCCGCCGTTGACTATCTACTCTGACGTTGACCCCCCCTGTGGACAAAGGGCGATCAATCAATTGTTTCGCTTTTTATAAATAACGCACAAACAGAGGCCTGGCGCCAATCGATCACCCTAATGGCACTCTCCGGATGCAAAGTCACAGACCGGAGGATGAATATGAAAGGAAGAGCAAAACTATGGAGAATCAATTGGTCGCCAGCAGGGCGGAAAATCGCCTTTTGATGGTCATATGCTAAGCTGGTGGTGAAAGTTTCGCAACAGTTTTTTTTTTTTCTGTTTTGAATTTTACCAAGTTGGATGTTTTTCGGAAGCCTATAAGGCCCTATAATGGTGGCTGCAGCTGGTTATAAAAACGGGGAAGTCGTATATGTACCATTAAAGGTTGAAGAGTATGATTATGAAAGCATAAAAGTTAATTGATGTTGTTAAACTTGCCTTGGGGAGCTACAGTGGTGGAGAGTTCCGTTCTTTTCCCATATGTAAATGGTTTAAGAGTTTAAGAGGTTTCAAGTAGCTTGAGCTCATTCCAGGGATTTCTTAAGATTGGATTCTTTTTTAATATAAGCAGATAGTGTTCGGCATCCTTAAAATTTAAAATTTAATAGCCTGATACTGAACAATATCAATACAATAACAATAACAATAGGAAAATACAGGTCAAATAAGGAACAAAATGGGGTGTGAATCCTGGAGAGTGTGAGTTTTTAAGTGGAATACCTGTAACTAGAAAATGAGAATAATGTTTAGTAATTTTCATTTAATTCCAACTACCTTTACTGCTTATCTTGACAGATACGCGTATTTCGTCTACAATGAGCAGACTTCATCAGTGTCGAGTACTAATACTCGACTCTGAAGAGTATTAGTACACGACACTGTATAAAGGGGTATTAGTGTCGAGTATTAGTACACAACATTGATGAAATCTGCACATTGTAGGCTGATTGAACAGTCATTTAGTATCTCGGCTAAAATACTTGTAACGAACTCATTAGTTTGTGGGCTCCATATTAATCCCAATGTCTTAAGGTTGAAGAATTCGTAATGAATTTGGACAATGATGATTATTGCCTGCTTTTTTTCTTCTTCTTCATGGCAAAAATGCTTTTTGGCCATTTTCGTTAACACATCATGACTAATTTTTTTCTGTTCGGTTTTTTTTCTCACTTTTTAAAGAACATGTTATTCAACAAATGAATTTAATTTAATCTGGTAGTTTTAAGAACCTGGTTCGCTAACACAATACACTAATACAAACTCGCTATTTGCTTTTCAAACTAGCAAACTTACAAGGACCCATCACTTAATGTTTCCATAAATCATGTAGGTTGTTTTCCGCATTTTCACAGCTTTTAAAAGGATCCACAGCTCTCGTGCACAGGAAGACCCCTTAAAAAAATCACTTTTTGTCCCTTCAAGCACTTTAATACGAGAAAAGGACTGACGTGTGTGCTTTGCTGCTTGTTACTTTTTTTCGAGAAAATTTGCTAGTGGAATTGATGAGTAGTGTTAAACGTTTTTATTTTGATGAAAATTCGGTCACCAAAGCGTTAAATGTGGTCTACCACGAGGCTCTCGCCTGGTGTGGAATCAAAGTGTCCCCGCTGGAGACGGAATTCCAGAAATACAGCCTTGCGGCAGGAGGAGCTCGTGTTCAGCCGCGTCACTCGAAGATGTTTGATTCATGGTTCACAGCAACGGAATGTTCTGAAAATCCGGGTGAGCTCTTTCCCTTTTTATCCTTTTGTGTCCTACTCGCATTTGTTTTTGTTGTTTTTTTTTTTTTGAGAATAGTTTTTGTGTATGAAAATTATATTTTTGGTGTGCTTCAAATGGTGCGTTGATAATATGGAAGGAGTGTATGACTTGCGGTCCTCACAGGTTCCTATCTCACGCCTCTGTGAGTTGTGCGATCGCAGAGGATTGTCAGCTGAAACATGAAGACGCTGCAGAGTGGGCATAATCGAAGCTGTAATCGGACTTATTTCAAATCCGCTAGTATTTGTACATGAACTGATGTTTTTCTATAGGAAAAAAAACGCCAATAAATCGATTGCCACTAATTTCATCCTGTGCAGAGCATTGTAAGTGGCTCATTTTACCCCATTTCACCCTAACTCGGTGTGTTCGTTCAGTTTTTACTCCGATAACAACAATTGTCGCTGTAGTTTTCACTTGAAAAGGAACATATCTTATGTGAAAAACTCGCAGAAATTGAATGGTGCCGGTTTCATGCTGCTCCGGGGTCGATAATTGGTCTATTTCGCCCCATTTTACCCTAAAAGTGTTTTTTTTTTTCATTTTTTACTCCGATAACTACAATTGCCGCTACATTTTTTGCTTGAAAAGGAACATATCTTATGTGAAAAACTCTGAGGAATCGAATGGTGCCAGTTTCATGCTGTGCCGGGGTCGAAATATGGTATATTTCGCCCCATTTCACCCTAAACAAGTGTTTTTCATCAGTTTTTACTACGATAACTACAATTGCGCTATATTTTTTGCCCCATTTTACCCTTTGACCCTAAACATGTGTGTTTTTTCAGTTTTTACTCCGATAACTACAATTGCCGCTGTATTTTTTGCTTGAAAAGGGACATATCATAAGTGAAAAACTCTGAGAAATCAAATGGTGCCAGTTTTATGCTGTGCCGGGGTCGAAAAATAGTCTATTTTGCCCCATTTGACCCTAAAAATGTGTTTTTTTTTTTAATTTTTTACTGCGATAACTACAATTGCCGCTATATTTTTTGCTTGAAAAGGGACATATCTTATGTGAAAAACTCTCCGAAATCAAATGGTGCCAGTTTCATGCTGTGCCGGGTCGAGAAATGGTCTATTTTGCCCCATTTCACCCTAAACATGTGTTTTTTTTCATTTTTTACTCCGATAACTACAATTGCCGCTATATTTTTTGCTTGAAAAGGAACATATCTTATGTGAAAAACTCTGAGGAATCGAATGGTGCCAGTTTTATGCTGTGCCGGGGTCGAGAAATGGTCTATTTTGCCCCATTTCACCCTAAACATGTGTTTTTTTCATTTTTTACTCCGATAACTACAATTGCCGCTGTAGTTTTTGCTTGAAAAGGAACATATCTTATGTGAAAAAACTCTCAGAAATCAAATGGTGCCAGTTTCATGTGCCGGGGTCGAAAAATAGTCTATTTTGCCCCATTTCATCCTAAACATGTGTTTTTTTTTTTCATTTTTTACTCCGATAACTACAATTGCCGCTATATTTTTTGATTGAAAGGAACATATCTTATGTGAAAAACTCTGAGGAATCAAATGGTCTATTTCGCCCCATTTCACCCTAAACATGTGTTTATTTTCATTTTTTACTCCGATAACTACAATTGCCGCTGTAGTTTTTGCTTGAAAAGGAACATATCTTATGTGAAAAAACTCTCAGAAATCAAATGGTGCCAGTTTCATGCTGTGCCGGGGTCGATAATTGGTCTATTTTGCCCCATTTCACCCTAAACATGTGTTTTTTTTTCATTTTTTACTCCGATAACTACAATTGCCGCTATATTTTTTGCTTGAAAAGGAACATATCTTATGTGAAAAAACTCTCAGAAATCAAATGGTGCCAGTTTCATGCTGTGCCGGGGTCGAGAAATGGTCTATTTTGCCCCATTTCACCCTAAACATGTGTATTTTTTCATGTTTTACTCCGATAACTACAATTGCCGCTATATTTTTTGCTTGAAAAGGAACATATCTTATGTGAAAAAACTCTCAGAAATCAAATGGTGCCAGTTTCATGCTGTGCCGGGGTCGAAAAATAGTCTATTTTGCCCCATTTCACCCTAAACATGTGTTTTTTTTTTTTTCATTTTTTACTCCGATAACTACAATTGCCGCTGTAGTTTTTGCTTGAAAAGGAACATATCTTATGTGAAAAAACTCTCAGAAATCAAATGGTGCCAGTTTCATGCTGTGCCGGGGTCGAAAAATAGTCTATTTTGCCCCATTGCACCCTAAACATGTGTTTTTTTTTATTTTTTACTCCGATAACTACAGTTGCCGCTATATTTTTTGTTATAAAGGAACATATCTATGTTAAAAAACTCTCAGGAAATCAAATGGTGCCAGTTTGGGACCCCCATTACCCTAACATGTGTATTTTTTCATGTTTTACTTATTTCAAAAACTACTTGCCGCTTAGAAATCAAAATCATGGTGCCAGTTTCATGCTGTGCAGGGGTCGAAAAATGGTCTATTTCGCCCCATTTCACCCTAAACATGTGTTTTTTTCATTTTTTACTCCGATAACTACAATTGCCGCTATATTTTTTGCTTGAAAAGGAACATATCTTATGTGAAAAACTCTCAGAAATCAAATGGTGCCAGTTTCATGCAGGAATCGAAAATGGTCTATTTCGCCCCATTTCACCCTAAACATGTGTTTATTTTCATTTTTTACTCCGATAACTACAATTGCCGCTGTAGTTTTTGCTTGAAAAGGAACATATCTTATGTGAAAAAACTCTCAGAAATCAAATGGTGCCAGTTTCATGCTGTGCCGGGGTCGAGAAATGGTCTATTTTGCCCCATTTCACCCTAAACATGTTTTTTTTTAATTTTTTTTACTCCGATAACTACAATTGCCGCTGTATTTTTTGCTTGAAAAGGAACATATCTTATGTGAAAAACTCTCAGAAATCAAATGGTGCAAGTTTCATGCTGTGCCGGGGTCGAAAAATGGTCTATTTCGCCCCATTTCACCCTAAACATGTGTTTTTTTTTTTCATTTTTTACTCCGATAACTACAATTGCCGCTATATTTTTTGCTTGAAAAGGAACATATCTTATGTGAAAAACTCTGAGGAATCGAATGGTGCCAGTTTCATGCTGTGCCGGGGTCGAGAAATGGTCTATTTCACCCCATTTCACAATAAACATGGGTTTTTTTCATTTTTGACGTAGACTACGTCTTACGGCAAGGGTAGGGTGTCAATTGAAAATCTAGAAATAAGCGACCGTCACCAAATATTGTTACAAATTAAACGTTAATAACTTAATAAATGCTCGATAGATTTTCAAGATTTTTACATCAATCGGTTGTAAATTTTCCCGCGTATCAATTCAATAATCAAAAAATTTCCGTTAACAATTTCAAGCTATTGAAAATAACCAAAACCTAAGGTGATGTCTTATAATGCCGATTTTTCGGAGTAAATTTACTAAATGCACTGTACTTTACTGTCACAGATTTCAAATTTAAGCAAGGGAGGGCTCATATGCAGCACTGAACGATATAAAACGGGTACGCCTTCGCAAATTAACTCAGTTGTGTTGCAGTACTGGAGCTGTGCGGAGCAACGAGCCATTGTGGATTGTCAGCTGGCGATGGAGGCAACCCCGATGGCATGAAACCTGCAGTGTGGAGCGGCAAGCTGCCAGCGTAGCCAACGTAGCAGGTGGTGCAACATGCCACAGAAGGTGCATTGGCGACCAACCAGTGGTGAGCTAGTCGATTGCTCTGAGACTGTTGCTAGCAAGCCCTTGGCTAGGCAGCCGTTGCTAGGCAGCCATTGTACATGCAGTGGTGTGCTAGGCAGTCGGTTGCCAAAGCCGGTGATGATTTGTAGGTAGCCGGTGGGCGCCACCACAAAGAGCTAAATAAGGTGCTTGAGTGTGTGTGATATTCTTGGTAGCCATCTTTATCTGAAGCGCAACGTGCACGGCAGAAATAACCTGCTTCGTGAAAAGACCGAGCAGGACTAATTTAAATCCGTCCTTTTCAGGACGACCAATCCAAATCTGAGAGAGTTTGTTTAATTTGAATTTATGTAACAACTAACCAAATGGCAGGCAGCGGTGGCTAAAACAATTTTAATTTTCTCTCCGTTGCATACTTTGAGCATTGTGCACAATTTACAAATGGCTGCCGTCATGAAAAATTGAATTGTCAGTTGAAAATAGAAAAATAATCGACCGTCACAAAATATCGTTACAAATTAAACGCTCATAACTTCATAAATACTCGATAGATTTTCAAAATTGTTACATCAGTCGAATGGAGATTTTTCCGCATTGCAATTCAATTATCTAAAATTATCCGTTGACAATTTAAAACAAATGAAAGTAACGAAAATGAATGGTCTTATTATTTGGTTTTTCATGCTGGATTTCATAAATTCACAGTACTTTCCTATCACAGATTTCAAATGTGAGCAAAGGAGGTCTCATATTCAGCACTGAACGACATAAAAGAAATTTTCTCATTCATGTCGCAGTACTGGAGCTGTGCGGAGCAACGAGCCAGTATTCATTGGCAGCTGGCGACCCTGGAGGGT
Organism: Aedes koreicus; assembly: GCA_024533555.2. Lineage (NCBI taxonomy): Eukaryota > Metazoa > Arthropoda > Insecta > Diptera > Culicidae > Aedes > Aedes koreicus. The sequence continues at coordinate 41,581 of JAHHFK020001985.1, read as the reverse complement.
GCTTTATTCGGCAGAGCGGAGCGGCAAGGCGCCAACTTTGGAATTGGCTGCTGGCGGTGGCAACCGTTGCTAGGCAGCCATTAATTATGCAGTGGTGTACTAGGCAGTCAGTTACCAGCCTGTGTTGTGCTTGTGTGTGTGATCTTGTTGGTAGCCATCTTTGGTAAGGCGCAACGTGAAACGGTTGAAATAACCTGCTTCTTCAAAAGACCGAGAAGGTTTTAATTACTATGCGGACAGTTTCAAATCCGTCCTTTTCAGGACGACTAATTCAATTTTGAAAGAGTTTGTTTGATTGGAATTTATTTAACATTACTATCCAAGTTCTTACCAATTCACAGCCAGCGGTGGCTAAAACAATTTAAGTTCCCTCTTCGTTGCATACCTTGAGCATATTGTGTACATTGTTCAACTGGCTGTCGTCACGGAACATTGAAACACCGGAAGCGAATAACTCGATCGTATTTTGATTGATTTATTTTTAGATTTTGGCTCAAATCAACTAGAGGTTTATACGATTGCCAATTTATTTACTCAAGTGTTTAAAATTTTACAAACAAAAGAAGTTTTTTATTTCGCGGAAAATTTTAAAGAATGTTGCGTTCCGGCAAGTATCAAGAAATTTTTTACGTTTGATTTTCGCTTTGATTTTCGAAATGGATATTCCGAAGTAACATTCTCGGCATACTCCAGTTAGTACAGTTATGAATAGTTATTCTGTTGTTTTAACGATTCGCGTTAGATAGAGTTTTACTTCTAGGAAGAAATAAATTTTGAGAAACTGCGAAAGTGCGAATGAGTACGATGTCTAATCGTTTTGATGGCAAACGTTTGCGCAAATTTCGGAAGCGCGTTAAAATTGAACATATGGAAAATCCTCCGAACATGTACCGATGCCGAATGAACTCGTGATTATCAGGCAAAACTTAAACGTTGCCAACTACTGGTTGAGATGCTGGATTTTGCCAACTACTGGTTTATAATGCATACTAACATACAGCGTCCTCCTGCCCGGTCTGGTCTAGAAATGTTTCGTTAAGGAAAAACTATTTGCGTTGCAATATAGTTTGAAATAAACATTTAATTTTCTGCATTATCTAATGCGTATAAAGGAAATGCTAGATTTGACTTGAATTCATGGAATATTTCATTATAATTTAAACCTGATATCACTGAAATCAGGTCTGTTGTATGAAAGATTGCAAACAATTTATTTTTTTACGCTTGTTTTGTATGCTTGTAATAATGAATTTTGCGCGTCTGCTATAAATCATTATTATTTTTTCTGTGAATGTTCCGCTACGAAACTAACGAAACTAATCAGACGGTTTAACGTAGTCTACGTCAACCGGTCGTGTGTTAAACACAACCCCACTGATTTTTACTCCGATAACTACAATTGCCGCTGTAGTTTTTGCTTGAAAAGGAACATATCTTATGTGAAAAAACTCTCAGAAATCGAATGGTGCCAGTTTCATGCTGTGCCGGGGTCGAGAAATGGTCTATTTTGCCCCATTTCACCCTAAACATGTGTTTTTTTTATTTTTGTTACCCAATTCCCTTTTTTTAAAAACATTAAAAACTCAGAATCGAATGTTTCCATGTTTTATGCTGTGCAGAGGTCGAAAAATAGTTTATTTCGCCCCATTTACCCTAGTAGTGTTTTTTTTTTCAGTTTTTACTCCATAACTACAATTGCCGCTGTAGTTTTTGCTTGAAGAATATTTTATGTGAAAAACTCTCAGAAATCGAATGGTGCAGGTTTCAGAGTTGATGAGGGTCTATTTCCCCCATTTCACCTTAAACATGTTTTTTTATTTTTGTTACCAGTTTCATGCTGTGCCATCTAGTAGGTTGCAAATATACATCGATTAATTTCGGTTGATGGGTCTACATTTTTTTTGATTATACATTTGCAAATATACATCGATAATTTTACAGTGCAATTTACAAAACATAAACAGATTCAGTTGAAGTTACATCTTCAGCAGCAGTTGCGGATGTTGCGGATGAAAATCATATCAAAGTAACCTATTTTCTTTGTTCTCCAAGTGAATTTTCATAAACAACTGTCATTTGACTCAAATTGAAGTTCGAATGTGCAGCAAAATTTTTCTTTTCAAAATGTTGAATAGTGAGATTGTGAAAATTTACTTAAACTCTAATCGCAAGAAGCAGCGAGTAGTGCAGCTTCTGATAGCGAGAGGTGTAGGCTGTGAGTCAACTGTGTCTAAAGATGTGACGAATTGGGTGAAACAGTTTACTCGACGCTGGGTAAATGCGCATGGAAAGGAACGTTTTTATGAGAGAAACAACGACTGGCTAAATCAAACATTCGAGGTAAGGGTTCTGAGTGGAAACATACGTATATAGGGTAGGTGTACCAGTTATGACAATACTTAAAAGTGTACCAGTTATTTGGCCTATGGAAATTAACTAGAGTATGGCCATTACTAGCGCCATTGCGTAATGGTGCGAAGTGGTACACTTGCCATGACTCGTACACCTACCCGATCTTGACAGAAACATAATCATTACATAACATTTTTATAGACGTCAATTAATCAGCGATCTACGAAGTCATCTGATGACCTTACAACTCCTCAAAAGACTGGCATTCGTGGTCCAAAACGTCGATGTTTTGAAGATCTGTCTGAAAGTACCAAAGATAAATACAGCAAACGGCTGGCAAAAAACGAACCTATTGAAAAACTACTGCGTTCCGCAGAGAAACTGGCGCACCGTGGTTTGCTGACGAATATGGCCAATATTCTGCGTGGCCTGAGAACTTCTGGTGAGAATTACACTAAGCAGATTCTGCGAGTTACCGGAAAACCGGAACAGAACGCTTCCGTTGAAAAATCTTTGCTTCTAAAAACACGTGTCGGTTTGAGCAAACGGGAGTACATAGCTGTACAAAAGTTTGCGAAACAAATGCATGGAGTAAAGTTGTTGCCCACTTGGAAAAATATCATGGATCATCGAACAACAATAATTCCGAAGATTTCACGTCCAACGAAAGTTGATGGAGCTTTATCAGTCAAGGTTGCTTTACGTGACATGGTACGCAGTGATACTACTAGAATATTGGAGTTGGATGAAGTGGCAGAACGGATGTCTGCATTGACGGCTACTTCGGATGGGGAAATAGTCGACTGCATACTGTATATTTCCGCCGGAGTAGGCTCTGCTACTGGGTTCTCGCACTACAACCACAACTCAATCCTGAAGCGGGATGATTCGCTGCTTTCGGAGCATGCTATGCCGTTGATGACCAAAAGCTGTGGATCAATCCGAATCCACAGTCGGACACCTTTTGTCATGCAAGATCGATGACCTGGGCGAAAGAAACTGAAGAACGCACTAAGATGATGTATAGAGCACTCTATAGTGAGGTTGAGGAGATAAACAGTCGACCTATCGTTATCGATTCATTGGTATATATGTCTACACGAAATATTTTTTGAACATTTCATTAACCACATTTTTTTTGGTTTCATGAATTAGCAGAACGGAAAAGTCCGCGTTAAAGTTAGTGCATTCTATGCCATGGTCGATGGAAAAGCGGCCAATGCTATGGTGGACAATCGAAACACACACGTCTGTCCTTTGTGTGTTCCTGGTGCTGATCTGCAAGTTGGGCCTTCCTTCTTCCATTCACGGCTGAATGTTGTAGAGTGGCTGATTCACGTTGCGGCACAGAAAAAGGTCGGCAAACAGGGAGACAAATACCTTGCTCTGTCGAATCCACTTGTAAGAGGATAAGTCCGCGAAATCTCTGATACGTTAGAAGGAGCATTTAAAATGAACATTAACCGTCCAAAGATTGGAGGCAGCGGCAGTAGTAACAATGGAAACATGGCTCGTCGTCTCTTGAGTGATCCATACACTTTTGCTCAGATCCTGGAAATCGACAAAGAATTTGTGGAGAAAATTCGACTGATTATTACTGTTTGGCACTGTCGTCGAACATTTTAGATGCACAAAAGGTTAAAGATCTCTACAACGACATAAAGAATTTTGTGACTAAAGAATTTGAGTTTGTGACACGTCTTCCTCCATCTCTTCACAAGTAAAGTCATATGCCGGAATTGATTGAGCGATTAGTAAGTACACAAACAAAAACTGAAAACATTTTATATAACAAAAGCAACACAAATATCTAATGTATTGGTTTCAATTCCAGCCGTACCCATTTAGCTTCATTGACGAGCAATCAGGAGAACGTTGTCATAAACGCTATAAGCATGCCCGGCTACAGCTTTCGCGGAAAACTTCACCCGAGGACAATTTGACGGACATTATACACATGTCGTTAGCGTGGTCTGATCCGAAAATGGCTCACATGGAAGCAACATCAAAACGCCGAAATGTCAAGCATGAATCTCAAGAAAGTGAAAGATTTATGCGAACAATGAAATTTTATTTTGCCGAAGATACAGGAATGCAGAACGCGGACAGCGACACCGATGAACCCGAAGATGCCACAGACTCTGAGTCCGGAACCAGTGATGACAGTGATTGTTAAATTCAAACAATACACTTTTACGTACAGGCCCGAAAGGGCCTAATTATGTGTTTTAATATCTATCTTAGTTGAAAACTATTGACATGCTAAGCTGGCACCATTTGATTTCCCAGTGCACTGCAGTGTTTTCTACGTAAGATATGTTCGTTTTCAAGCAAAAAATATAGCGGCAATTGTAGTTATCGGAGTAAAAACTGAACGAACACGCTCTTAGGGTGAAATGGGGCGAAATAAACTATTTCTCGACTTCTGCACAGCATGAAATTGGCACCATTCGCTTCCTGAGAATTTTTCACACAAGATATGTCCCTTTTCAAGCGAAAACTACTGCGGCAATTGTAGTTATCGGAGTAAAAACTGAACGAACACACCGTTCAGTAATGACAGTAATGACAATGATTGAACTGTAAAATCAGCCACTAGCTAAATGTATACAGCGCTGCATGAAACCAATCCGCTCGAGTTTGGTAAAATGTCCATTTGCAAATCGGTAGTGAAAAATACAATCAAAAATAAGTGCAAAACCCCATCACAGACTTCGTTGCAACCTCCTACATTCAAGGCACCAAACACGTCCAAATCACCAGAGGCGAAGAAGGTATCATAATGACAATTGGAGCTATAAGACAAAGCAACTAAAAGTATCCGCAAGTATCACAAAAACACCTGTTGAACCCTTTCGGCACGCTAAACCTAGTGCAAGGGCTTCCTGAATCGTCCTGATATAGTCTGAACAGTTTAGAACATCATTTCTATATTTGTAAATCCATTCTCAGATATAGCATCGTTTATTTATCTGAATATTTTGTTCTGCAACAGCAAATATGCGTCTCTCCTTGTTCATGATCTAGAGTAACCTTTTTATTCAAACCTTACCATAAAATTTGGCAGGTAGTCACATAACCGTTTTCGTATGTACTTCAGTGAGTTGAATATCAAGAATAATACCACGCGCTTAGAAAATTGCATCACCAACTGTGGACCCTTCCAGTTGAGTGTTTTGATAAGAATATTTTGAGTGTTATAGCTATTTCCTGAAATCTTGGTTAATTCCATATAAATTCCACCAAATCAGCCATTTATTCCTTCTATATAAGCGTTGCCTTGACCATTGCTTGATGATTGGTGCTAAATTTGGAAATCTTATTTCAATGGTATATTTTAGACTGTAAATTCCAGCCATAATGCTATCCTCTCCTTCATTCCTTAGCACGTTGTTTGGTGTTGCTGGAGTGTGTCCACCCGCTAGAATTGTACTACACTATCATGGATGATGACAAACTACTAAGGCCTATATCTCTGATCTACAGGGTGCCGTAGCTTCTTTGTTGCGCTGCATTTTTTTTTTCTTTTTTCTGTGAATATTATGCTTGTGAGTTGAAATGACTCGACTTTTTTGTTATTTTTTTTTAAATTCATTTATTGTAGAAGGAAAAAGGTATTTTGAGTAGAGTTTCATGCATGTATTTCTTTCTCAAAAAAGCATAAAAAACCTTCTGATCTTTTCAAATAATAATTTTTTTTACAAAATCTGGTAATTAAAAACAAGGTTCATAAGAAAGTAACAGAGAAAAAAATAATAAAATAAAACAAGAATACAATATTGCTGACATGTTGATCTCATGCTACGCACTCAATGGTTCGATATCCTTCCTTGTTTGATTTTAGTCTGTGGAGAAGAGAACAAGTGATCAAGTGATTTTCTTTTTTAATTAGCCAGTTTATAACAACGTATCAACCATCCCCACCTGCAAACATTCTGTTTCTTGTTGTCTCTTTCCCTCTCTCTCTCTCTCTCTTTCATCCAAGCAAACATGCTAACCCACCTTCTATCATTATTTATGCTTGAAGCAGCGGTTTTTAATTTTTTCGCAAGATTATTGTAACTTTGTTCTGTTGAACCTTGAATAGTATTTTTAATTCCTATCATTTTTAATTTTTCCTGATATTTTCTTTTGATCATTGGATCTTTCAGTAGCTCCGTACATTTGGTTCTTGCAACTTTCCTTCTTTGAAGGAGATCGCAACCTGCATCAATTTATGGTCCGTTTTCACCTGTGTCCAATATCCTTTAATAAATTTTATTTTAAAACTATTATACTGTGAAGCTAATATATGATCTATCTGACTTTGCTTATCTTTACATTTCCATGTTATTGTTAATGATTTTCCTATTTTAGATGATACATTTTTAAGTTTTGTTGTATGCATAAATAATTTAAGTAGTTCTCCTTATTCATTGCACAAATCATGGCCTATTTTGTTGCCTATGTATTTGTTGTCTTCAATGCTTTTATCTTTTATTCCTTTTTATGCATTGAAATCGCCCATAATCAACAGATTTCTTCTATTTTTGACCTTAGATACTAGCTCATTCAAATTAGTTAAAAAATTATTTTGTCTGACGTTAGGGGCGTGAATGTGCAATGTTTTTAGTATTAAAGGGTGTATTCGATAAAAATGGCACACACATATATACTCATCAAAATTAAACTGATTATCGGATTTTCTTGAAATTTTCAGGGAATGAAGAACTACTAATTAGTTTTGATTTACAACATTTGTTTTATTCAATTTCGTCTCCCATCCCGAATGCCCGCACCTTCCTTTTCACTCCACCCATCAAATTTTGTACAACCGATTTTCCCAGTGTTTTTGTTGTTTTTACCCAAATTTCCTTCAATTCTAGCTCTGTTTTTTTATAGTTTTGGGATGTTTGCGAAGTTCCGTTTTCATAATTGCCCAGAATTTTTCAATTGGACGAAGTTCCGGTGAATTTGGTGGGTTCATATCCTTTTTCACAAAATTGACTCCGTTGGCTCGGTACCACTCCAATACGCGTAGTGGCAGGATGCTAGATCAGGCCAAAACAGAGTTGATCCTTTGTGCTTCTTAATGAATGGCAAGAGACGCTTCTTAAGGCACTGTTCTGTGTAAATCGCACCGTTTATTGTTCCGGAAGTGATGAAGGGAGCACTTATTTCACCACATCCGCAAATCGAATGCCAGATTAGAAACTTCTTTGCAAATTTCGATAGTTTCTTCTTTCGAACATCCTCCGGAACATCGAACTTCGACTTGGCAACGAAATATTCTTGCCCAGGAAGTTGACGGAAGTCGGCCTTAACGTATGTTTCGTCATCCATCACGATGCAACCGGATTTGGTGAGCAGCTTCGTGTAAAGTTTCCGGGCGCGGGTTTTCGCAGTGATGTTTTGTTTTTCATTCCGGTTTGGGGCTTTTTGCACTTTGTAAACATGTAACCCAGCACGCTTCATGGTTTTCTGCACAAAACCGACTGACACCTTAGACTTTTTAGCGACATCTCGAATTGACATGTTTGGACGGTTCTTGAATTGTTGTACGACTTTCCTGGCCATTTTACTGTCCATTGGACCACTTTTACGACCACTCCCTTCCTTCCTTTGGACACTCAGACGCTCCTTGAAGGTTCTTATTACACGAGACACAGTTGTATTTGCAATTCCAAGCCTTTTAGCAATCCACCGGTGGGACGCCCCTGGATTTTGATTGTGAGTGCACAAAATTTTCTCACGGACAATTTCTTGTTTCGACGACATGACTGGAACTACTGAATGTATAACTATGAAACTTGGCAGATGTAAATAATACACTATGGATAAGATCTACTCAAATTTCTAGGTTTTTTACGCATACGATTCAAAAGTTACAGAAGATTTTCTGTGTGCCATTTTTATCGAATACACCCTTTAAGATACTATTGTTGATTTTAAGTTTACACCACATTATTCCAGTTTTCCTCTCTTTTATATGTACAATACTTATTTCCTCCCCCTTCCTGATTAATAATGCTAGCCCTCTTGTTTTATTGATCTGATTACCTCTGATTGACCAATAATAGTTTGCCGTGTGGATTTGATTTCCTAGTGTATTTGCTGAAGTACCGCTACATCAATATTATGTGCTTCTAGCGTACCATCAATATCATCTCTTTTGTTTTCTGTTTTACAACCTCTTATATTCCAACTAGCAATTTTTATAAATTTTTTTTTCTCTTTTTTTTTTTTTTTTCCTCCTTGTTGCCTCCCCTTACCCCCTTTTTTCTCCTTTACAGATACCCGTTTTGTCCCTTTCTCCCCTCCCGTAAATTTCTCCCAACATTTTCCTTTTTATTTTCTTTTCCCTTCTCTAATCTACCACAACCATTTTGCCTTTTTGATTACACTTTTCTTTTCTTAACCTAATTCTTTTACTTTGATTATTCTCTCTGGCTTGTTCTTTGTTTATGACCTGTTCTTGTCTAACAACTGGTTCATCTATGTTAGTAGAATCAATAATACTAAAGAGTGTCCACGATGAAATTGCCACACACAAAATTGATTCGCAAAATTCGAGTTTTCATCCGATTGCCATCAAATTTTCAGGGATTGAGAAATAACTATTAAACTTCATTTTACCATTTTACTCGTATTTTATTTACAGTCCATACACAAATGCCCGCACCTTGGCCTTAACCCCGGCCATAAGATTCTGCACAACCTGTGAATCAACCGTTTTTTGCATGTAAACCCATACTTTCTTCAGTTCTTCGACTGTCTTCACTACCTTAGGTCGTTTAAGAAGGTGCTGCTTCATAATCGCCCAGTACTTCTCGATGGGGCGGAGCTCCGGAGTGTTGGGAGGGTTGAACATTTTCGGCACGAAATTGACCTTATTGTCCGCATACCACTTCAGCACGTCCTTGGAGTAGTGGCATGAGGCCAAATCCGGCCAGAAGATTGTTGGGACGTTGTGGGCCTTCAGGAGAGGAAGCAGCCGCTTCTGGAGGCACTCTTTTATGTACACCTGTCCGTTCATCGTGTCCTGGGTCACGAAAGGTGCACTCCGCTTCCCGCACGTGCAGATGGCTTGCCAAACCAGGAATTTCTTCGCAAATTTGGACATCTTCTGAGTGCGGACATGCTCCGGAACGCTGAATTTATCCTTGGCCGTGAAAAACAGGTTGCCGGGGATCTGTTTGAAGCCGGCCTTCACATATGTTTCGTCGTCCATGATGCAGCATTCAACTTTCGTCAGCATGTTGAGTTACAGCTTCCTGGCACGGGTTTTGGTGGACTTGTTCTGCTTCTCGTCGCGATTAGGGGCCTTTTGTACCTTGAACGTTCGAAGCCCAGCCTTAGTTTTGGCCTTCTGGACAAAACTTCGGCTTAGGTGCAGCTTCTTAGCCACATCCCGAACGGAGGCGTTCGGATTTCGGTTGAAGGCCCCAACTACGCAGTTGTGATTTTTGGTGTTGTACGGAATACTTTTCCTTCACTTCTGGGCTTCCGATCGGTGGTCAACCGTTCCTCGAACCGCTTAATCACTCGCGACACCGTGGAATTCGCGATTCCCAACGTTTTAGCGATGGAACGATGCGAGAGATCCTTGTTCTCGTGATGAATGCGCAAGATTTTATCACGCACGAGCTGTTCTTTCGACTCCATTTCCGCGAGTTTTGATCACAGGACTTTAAAACTTGCAGGATGTAAATAATGCACTATGAACTAAATCCACCCAAATTTTCATTAAATTCTACCCAACGGTTAAAAAGTTAGAGCAATTTCATAGTGTGGCAATTTCACCGTGGACACCCTTTATCATAGTGGTTTTGTACTCTTCCTCTTGTAAAAACCCCTTTTTCCCTCCCCCCCTTTTTCCCCCCAATTTTTTTTCCCCCCTTTTTTTTCAATTTCCCCCAAAATTTTCCCCACAAAATTTTTTCCCCCCCCCAAACCCTTTTTTTAATTTCCCTTTCCTTCCGAACTCCTCCCAAACTATGTATTCATTCAGAAACACTTCAACCCTCCCCCTTTTTTTTCAAATTTTTTAACTATTTTTTTCCGGTTTTTGAGACATTATAATCAGACACATAGTATCTATTGTTTAATCTTCCCAGCTGATCCACCACAGCTCTCAATAAACAATTACCATCTCCATCTATTCTTTTCATTTTTAGAACCTCGTTTGTCGAACGGATTCTAGATTCATAGAACTCTTCCCTCGTTTTAACAAGGTACCTGTCTCCCGCTAGCTTACTGCATCCTTTCTTGGGCGTTTGTTTCCTGTCTAGCATAAAACTTTCCATCTCAAGGTCATTTTGTTCCATTTGTAAAATGTACGGTTCTGATTTTCTTATCCTTTCTGTTACTCAGAATTTCCAATTTCCTCAGTCCCCTTGACTATCACTATTTCCTTCCTTAGCATTTCTGCTAATCTGCAAATTAATTGATCCTGAATAGTTAAATCATCTACGTTCCTTATGCATAAGTTACTGTGCATTATATCTTGAATGAATTTTTCGATAATTCTTTTCTGGTCAGCTGATTCCTCTTCATTCCATTCTTTACTCACTCGTTTCCCTTTTATCACTTTCAAGAGCCTTATCTTCAACATTTGCAGCACTGAACTAGTTTTGATTTCCATCTTCTTGCATTCAAGTACATTTTGCATATCAACAACCTTTACACCACTGTTCACCTCAACTTCACTCATCACTTTCACCATCGTTGTCTCACTGTCACTTTTCAAATTTATCACATTGCCTTCTTTTACACTTTGCAATGAACTACTCACTTCATCGCTATATCCTGACACTTTCAGTACACTTGACACTTCACCCTCAATTGATACCCAGAATTGCAATTTCCCAAACATTAAATCTCTGCGATCCAATCCATAAGCTTGCCTCCCACCCCCCTCGAAAAAGATTTCAACTTCGCATTCAAACATCTGAGCCAACGCCCACGAAATGGATGGCCCAAGATCTACCGATCCTTTCCTCACCTCGTTCAAGTAAATATTTAAATGAGCCTCGATTTTGGCTTCTGGAAAATTGTTCAGACCACTGGCAATCGAAAAATCTATTTTATGGTTTTGAAAGAAATCAGCCAAAATAACATTGAATTCCTTTACAACGTTATCAGAAGTTTCCCCCTTTCCTGCTCTGATGCAGATATGATTTAGTATCAGATTTATTGGCATATTTTCCTATAGAAAAACATCAGTTCATGTACAAATACCAGCGGATTTGAAATAAGTCCGATTACAGCTTCGATTATGCCCACTGTGCAATGGTTCGCAATATTTAGGCATGAAATCCTAAATTGGAATATTATGTTTTGTATGACTGTCCTTTGTGAAATTTGCAAAAAATATGTTAAAAATTCCACCACGTGTTTAATGCTAACCAAAGGGCCACACATTTCATTTCAGTAATCCTTTAAAGCAAACATCAAATTTCCATTTTACCCCGATCGATCTCCCACCCAACCGCACATCCCCGGATAGGCCAGACAAAGGCACCAGACCAGATTCCGGTTAAGCTACTTAAAAAGCCGAACGCTTGTATTTTCTTTTCGAAGCCTAACAATTTATTGGATTTCACGCAAACACGGGAAAGCGAACCTGACTCGGGAGGAAGATTGCCATTTTAAACATCGTTACAAAGTTATATCCTGTCTGCTTACGCACTCCGCTCACGTCTGGCTCCGACGAATTGGATTACACGTCGTAACGATAATGGGATTCATATTGAAATTGGGCTTATCACATTTCCCATTGTTCCGACTGGTTCGTTTGGGAGTTTGGCGGTTTCAATTTCAATTTTTCCCACGGTCTTTAGGAACATTCCAAATTCACTCCCGGGAATGTCGACCCCACTGTCCCAGGCTACGACAGCTCAATTTCCATGCAAATATTCATCGGAACGAAAGCATGCTGGATACATTTCACATTCATCATCGGAAATGTGTTTTTCTTTCGTCAAACCTCAACCGAGGCAAATCAAACGTCAACAGCCGCCGCCTGCGGGTTGAAAGCGTCACTTGTGACTTCGTTCCATCACCAGCAGACAGACTCCGTGGTACTCCGGCAAAAGTCATACATAATTAAATTTCCAATTTGCTCGTTTTGATACATGCGGGAAGCGTAATTTGATTTGCGGAGTGCTCTTACTCTCACGCAATGTTTGCCTCGAGCGATGATTTTCTCAAAAATGGTAAATCAGTTCCGGCCGGTGCTGACAAAATTATACCTCTAAATGGCCATTACTCAAAGTGGGTGCCATGTATCTTGTGTTGTAAATTTAATCAAATTTTTATTTGCCTCTTCTTCTTCTTCTTCTTCTTCTTGCAGGAATGGAACGACATGAATGTGCGATGGAACTCATCCGAGTACGGCGGTGTGCGGGATCTCCGGATACCGCCGCATCGGCTGTGGAAGCCCGACGTGCTGATGTACAACAGGTGAGTTTGATTGGGAAGACGGTACAGGGGGGAAGGTGCCAGATGGAGTTTTAGCCGGTTTTCTTTTGTCATCTAATGAGATTGCAGATGAGACTCATTTCACACGACGTTGATAACATAATTGACTTAGGCATGTTTGGAGTTGGTCCTAGTGGTCCTTGCCCATTCGGTTTATAACTCGGAAGGTGTACAGAAATATGAATACCAGACAGACTCAGTGAAGCATTGCAATCCATCAAACAAATCGGTAACAACGTGGACCAATGCTTCATAGCAACCACAAAAATCGTAGAAGCGTATCAATAATTATTAATTATTGATTAGTTGTCATACATCTATCAAAATCGACTATCAAGCATTACTAACCTTGTCTGCACAATAAAACACCAAAATTACACTTTGTGAGTGGCTCTAATAGCATCCTTACCATTGGACTAAATCAGTACTGTCGCGATCGTCGCTGCATTCAGCCATTTCCACCGAAGTTGAGCCCGCTTTGATGGATGTTCAAATGTGCCTGCCGACCCAGGTGGCCAGGGGGATTATAAAATATATTGTTTGTTTAAAAAAAAAAAAAGTTATTTTTAGTAAAAAAAAAAAAATAAAATTTTTTTTAAAAAAAAAAAAAATTTTAATATAAAAAAAAAAAAAAAATATTTTTGTGGTTTTTTTTTTTTTTTTTTATATTTTATATATAAAAAAAATGTGAGAAAAAAAAAAAAAAAAAAAAAAAAAAAAAAAAAACCTTTTTTTTTATTTTTCATCTCGAGATTGAAAATGTATAATTTTAAAAAAAAAAAAATTTCAAAAAAAATTTTTAGAATACACACTTCTTAAGATGTTATTAAGATAACAAAAATCATGTATAGCGATAAGGTTTTTGAGCCAACTCCCGTTGTGCTAAGCACATCCCTTATTTTTTTTAAATAGATTTTAACACAAAAACGGATTAATTCTAGTGTATACCGCTTCCAATTTTATACACTTTTCCATGCATACCACTGGATTTGTTAGACACGAAAAGCTAATATATGATCGATTATTCAACACTGCTTCTTGAGCGCATAGTGAATTTGATATTTTTGATTTTTTTTGCTTGATAGAACGAAAATAGGCGACTGCGACGAAGTAGCGCTCTACCCTATCAATAAACAGATAATTTCTTGTGAAAATCCCATATTAAAAAGCATAAATGTATAAAGTATTGTTGCTTGTTACTATAGGACTGATGAGTTTACCCAACAAACAAACGAAAGCAGTAAATAAGTATATGTGCATTATTACAACTGAATTAAGACTTTTGTGGCGGAATAAAAAATCTGGCTGAAATATAAGCTGAATAACCATGTCTTCAATTGAAACAATAACATTATTTCAAGTGTTTCATTTTGTTTGAATAACATGCTTATTAAAAGCTATTTTAGTATTTAAATGTAACTAAATTTACACAGTTCAACAAAGAGTCGAATAAAAGTTTATAAATCCGTTGAAACATCGTTTATATAGCCTATTTATAGTTATGCTGTATAAATGATGCTATATTCATTGAATTCAGTTAATTCCTATGTTTTTGTTTATGAGTTTAATTTTTGGTACTGGTGAAAAAGTATTGACCTGTTTTCAAGAGTTGAAATTATAGTCAATTGCTCGAAGCAAATAGCTCAAAGGCTACCCTTTACATTGCCCATCAGAATAGAAAACAGCGCAGTGTTTACAAATAACATCAGAAAACATTGTCATATCTTTTAATCGTCTCTTGTTCAATATGCCCTTGCCAGTAATGCAAGTAGTAAAACCGAACATCAACCATCAAAGCTTGGTAATTCAGATGTTTAATAACAGCATTTAGAATGTTTATTTGAGCACTGATATTGCTTATATACAAACAACGCTATAAATAGAATATCAATGTAGCTCAATAAGAGCATCACTTCTGCTACTATTCAATATATAACATTGAGCTTATATAGCCGATTCGTTTGTACTTCATTCAATTCTAGAATAGCGCAGTTGGTAGGTCACGTAGTTGAGGATACGAAAGTTGATAGTTCGAATCTCCCTATTTAATGGTAATAAATAAATGTTACAAAATGTTTCTGTTGATGTCTATGCATAATAATATCAACATTAAATATGCACAATATGAAATCCAAATAAAAATGTTTGTATCACATGGAAAATCATACAAAAACCCCAACAAAGTTTTATGAAAATTTAAAAAAGTTGAACAAAAGTTCTATAAAAGACACCACAGCTTTTTTAATATGCTCAATGATGTTGAAGAAAAATATATTATTCTTAACAAATACTCGCTTAGCTCTACACACTTAGAAATTTTTACAGTATTCGGTAATTTTTTACCGAACTTTCAACAGCTGAACGTTCGGTAATCTGTTCGGTAATTAAATCAATTACCGAACGTTCGGTACTCGAATTTTTTGATGAACTGTCAAAAAAATACCGTACAGTTCGGTAATTTGTGTAGTCTGGAACCGAACCGTTTCGGTATTTTTTGTTTTGCTTTTATCGTTGTCATTAATAAAAAAACAAAAACAACAATCAAAATTTTACTAAACAATAGTATATTTGTTGTTATTTGTATATTTTCTTATTTATTCATTCGATTCCTACCTAGACTTGAGGTCTTTTCAGCATATGGCGCAATCAACGGAATACGTTAAGAATGGGATCACGAACGATGAGTGTCGGCTGCACTGGATGCATCAGTGAAGTTGTATTCTACCTGTGGATGGATACAATAAAGAAAATATATTTTGAATGTGTATTATTTCGTATATAAATCCACTTTTACATCGAATCGTGTAATCAGCACATTAAAAACATTTATCATCAGGCTGAAATAGTTGTAAATTGTTTTAAATGGAATATTTAAAATTAACTAATTTCAAAATAACCTTCTGGAACACAACCGATCACTGGAACCACGAGACTTCATAGAAAATGGCTGACAGTTTGACAGTTAATAATACTTTACCGGGCTTCGGTATTTCAGAGTCCATTTTACGTTTTGTTCGGTAAAGTGCTTACCGTATTCAGTGATTGTTTGTTTTTACCGTATGAATTGTATTTTTTTCTACCGAATACGGTAAATAAAATATAGCATTACAGATCGTTCGGTAAAGTGTTACAATATTACGGTAAAATTATGTATATTTACCGAAAAATCCGTAATATTTTATGTTTACCGAAATATTTCGTCAATTTTTTTACCGAATAGCAAAATCGAATTTAAGTGTGTAGCCCCCCCTTTCCCCCCCCCCCCCCAACCACCCCACAAAACAAATAAAATAATTCTATCCCCCTCCCCCCCCCCCCCCCTCTTCTTCTTTTTTTTTTTTCCTTTCTCCCCACCACCAACCCCCCACACCAAACACACTAGGATGATAGGAGGATATACGCTTTTTTTTTTTTTTTTTTTTCACAAAAAAAAAAAAAATATTTTTTTTTTTTTTTTTTTTTTTTTTTTGTATTTTTCTACATAATTTTTTTATCACCCCCCTCCCCCCCACACAAACAAATACATACAGAGAGGAGAGGGGAAATGCCACCCCCCCCCCTTTATTCGCCCTATGCACCAAAAATATCATTAATTCGCCGATAATCAACAAAATTATATTCCTATCAGGATGACCGATTTATTTCAAAGCAATTAAGACATTATTGATCAATTAATAGTTGTTCACTTCCGCGTAATTTTCGATTTCCTCAACTTTTTAGACAATATGACTTTACTGGTTGAGCTGAACAGATTATCTGCACGATCTTCGAATGATGTTAACTTGCAGAAATTGAACATATAAACCGAAGAATACAGCCAAAATGTACAGAAAATAGTCACACGTTATAAACTAACAGGTCACAAAGGTAAAATAACGATGATTTAACAAGAAAACCATAGACCCAATGTTAGGAACATATTTTTTTCCACGTTCCCAACTATGGCCTGTTATATGGATAGCGTAGTAAAAATGTTGTTATTGGTAACATTTACAATAAAAATGTCTGAGTTTCGATTGAAAGTTTTCCATTTGGGTCATCTTAACATAAACTAAAGGAACAAAATCTGTGTAGAGTGAATTATAATGTTTTGATTATCAAATGGTCGCTAAATCATATGTAAAAATCACTTAAGTGTTTCTTAGCAGTTTTAGTATAGTTTGATTTATGAAATTCTTTGTTGGGTAGAGCGAATACAGCTGGAAACGCAGTGAATCAGAAAATCAGAAAAAAAATCGTACGAAGACTACATTTAATAACAAATCTTTCGAATGGGACGAACTTGCATCCATGAATAGACCCAATTTGGCGCCTATAGACCGACATTACATCCATATCCCTCGAAAGTTTCTGACTTTATAAAATGAGTTGAGTAACTTTTCGTGATACATACAACCAAATGGCATATTGAACATATCTAAGCAAGTGTATAACTAGTTAAATATCGCTTCCAGTTCAAATACTTTATGAGTTATAGTAAAAAATGTAATCGATTGTTGCATATTAGGCTGAGTCAAGGGACACATACCCTACATATTTATTTATTGATTTATTTATTTCGTCAATCATTGTAGACTATATATTTACACATTTACGTTTATTCATTGACATTTACATGTATTCAAAGTTAGTATCCACGTTGTATCTTGCAGTCAATATTTTTTCTTATTGCCGCTTTAGGCATAGTAACATCAGTTATTTCACAATATTCATTATAGATCATTCTGTTCATTGGCCATTCGGTTCATTGGTCTATTCTTATCATAAATTGTTGGCCTCAACTTACATGAAAGAAATTTCTAATTCTTAAAATGCGTGATGGTGCATAAAGGTTCAAACTTTCTAAAAGGTTTGCCAAAATTACACGCTGTGAGATAACATTAATAACAAAAGAGATCATAGCAGTTTCAATTTTTTTTTTCAGTGATTTAAAAATTGTTTTTTGTACAGATTCTATACGACTAATACATGTTTCTTGGTATGGAGCCCACACAACAGAGCAATATTCGAGAATAGATCTTACGTACGTTACATACAGTGTTTTGATAGTGATGGATCCTTAAAATGATAACTTAAAGGGCGATACGGTCAAAATTTGGTCAATATCAACTTCACGTATTTCTTTCAATTTTGCATTTAAAAAACCTGAACACCCCTCATTTTGAAGGTGTGTGTGTGTAGAATGTTGCTCCTATTTTGATTTTGGAATTCAC
Organism: Aedes koreicus; assembly: GCA_024533555.2. NCBI lineage: Eukaryota > Metazoa > Arthropoda > Insecta > Diptera > Culicidae > Aedes > Aedes koreicus. The sequence continues at coordinate 23,555 of JAHHFK020001985.1, read as the reverse complement.
TCTTCAGTTGTCAAAATGCCGTCCAAGCAAGAAGAGCAGCGTATCAAAATTTTGCTCACGCATCGCGAAAATCCGAGCTACTCGCACGCAAAGTTGGCAAAATCGCTAAAAGTTGCCAAATCAACCGTTACAAATGTAATTAAAGTGTTTGGGGAACGTTTGTCGACAGCCAGGAAGTCTGGATCGGGGGAAATCGAAAACCGGAAGCCGCTGAGACGACAAAGAGAGTTGCCGGTAGTTTCAAGCGAAACCCTAACCTATCTCTCCGAGATGCCGCAAATAAGCTGGGTGTATCGTCTACAACCGTGCATCGAGCCAAAAAACGAGCCGGACTATCGACTTACAAGAAGGTAGTGACTCCAAATCGCGATGATAAACAAAATACGACGGCCAAAGCGCGATCCCGGAGGCTGTACACGACGATGCTGACCTACGTCAAAGCCGACTACAAGCAGCTTCCGGGACAGGAGTTTTATACGGCAAAAGGAAGGGGAAAGGTAGCAGATATTTTCAAGCACACGAAACTGTCAAAGTTCGCAAAGAAATATCTGGTTTGGCAAGCCATCTGTACCTGTGGCTTGAAAAGCAGCATTTTCATAGCTTCCGGGACTAACAACCAAGAAATTTACGTGAAAGAGTGTTTGAATAAACGTCTGCTGCCTTTCCTGAAGAAACACGGTTGTTCCGTACTGTTTTGGCCGGATTTGGCATCTTGCCATTACGGTAAAAAGGCCATGGAGTGGTACGCCGCCAACAACGTGCAGGTGGTTCCCAAGGACAAAAACCCTCCCAACACGCCAGAGCTCCGCCCAATTGAGAAATGCTGGGCTATTGTCAAGCGGAACCTAAAGAAGACCAAAAAAACTGCTAAGGACGAGCAGCAGTTCAAGGCAAACTGGCTTTCTGCGGCGAAGAAGGTGGACAAGGTGGCTGTACAAAATCTGATGGCAGGGGTCAAGCGTAAGGCCCGGCAATTCGGATTTGGAAAAGCGGAAGCCTAATTGAATATTTTTCCTGAATTTTATACTAATTGAACTTGAAAAAGAAATTTAATTTGATTTTTTAAATAAACGATTTCACCGATTTACACGCGTTTTCCCTTGACCAAATTTTGACCGTATCACCCTTTAATGCCTCCAAAAGCGTCTACTTCCTCTTCTGAGGTCACACGATGGTCCTACGATTTTCTGGCCGGAATTAGCCTCGTGCTTAATATTATTCGAAAGAGGTTTTGGAGTGGTACAAGGCTAAGGAGGTCAATTTCGTGCCGACGCATCTCCACCCCCCGAACGCTCCGGAGTTCCGTCTGAAAAGTACTGGGCCATCATGAAGCAAGCGCTTCGGAAGCATCCTAAGGAAGTGAAATCGGAGGAAGATATGAAGAAAAAATGGATTGCCATGCAAAAAAAAGTTGGTCCAAATGTTGTACAGGACCTTATGGGTAGTGTAAAGAAGAAGGTTCGTGCATTTGGATATGGAATTGAAATTGAATAAAACACACATGTGAAAATATGCATAACAAGTTTTATTTTACTCCCTGAAAGTTTGAAGAAGATTGGTTGAACGGGCAAATTTTGCCGAATATTTGTTTGTGTCGCAATTTGATTCCGTACACCCTTTAAGTTCGTTCCTTGTCACCGCCGCCTCGTCTCCAATCCCTGTTGTGCCGTTATCAATGCCCATGTGGTTACAGATGTTCGGCTGGATTGACCATCCCTCCATCGATATCACAGCGTTTTTGTTTGGGATACTGGAACGCTGATCATGGGACAAATCTATGGCAATAGAGGGGGAAGAGGGACTCAGGTCGTAGCACGGAAAGAGCCCTTCAACGGTTACCTGCAGCATCTCTGGTGACTGCTCGGTAGGAGCTGCCCTTCCCCTCTGTGGGTCGTCATTTGTACCCTTCTTTGTGTTTCTTTTCTCAAACTCTTCGGCCACCCTCGGCACTTGAGACTCTGTTGGATGGTGAGCTGGGGTTTGCTCCGGACTTGGCCCCGTGTCCACTCTCTTTCCGTTCAGTTGGCCGTAAAGATAGACCCTCCGACCCCGACACCATGTTGGCGTATGTCCTCGGGCCGATGGGCCCTTGGCAACCATCTACTTGTTAGAGGCACCGGGTGCCACTTTCCTGGGAGATTTTCTCAGCCACGTCCAGTCTCTGCCCCCATAGTAGATGAGGTGGGACCTTCCACTGAGACGGAAGCATCCATCTTCGTGAGCTTAGAGGCAAATTCTCTAGCCTTCTCCACCGTGACTAGCCTGCCCATTTCCCTGGCCTTGGCTTGGCTTCCGGCTCATCCCTCTCGCAGAAGGCAGCCTGCACGGAACTACGAATCTTCAATAAACATTGTTTGGAGGTCCTTGCTATTATTGCTACGAGTTGACATCCCTAGTAGCACACTTGTTGCCATTCGGTTGAGATGACTTGCTAAGTCATAATCAAGTTACTACAACTAATTATGACCGTAGTGTGCTACTTGGGATGAATTTGATAAAAGCATTTAGCTGCTCCGAGACCACCACCACTTTTGAAAGCGTGGCTCGCTTTCTCTTCATGGCCCGGATGATTCCTGGTCCCATGGTCTCCATTCTCACTGAGGCACTGATGCATCTTCAGGTCCTGCCTTCCCGCTAGTCCACCTTTGGTGAACGGGTTCACCTACTCTTTGGGTTTGATTGTAGTTGGAGCTTGGGGCTCCATACAGTTGGGTCCCCCTTCAGCCACTACCCAAAGCCACGTGAGGTAGTCGCTATGATGATCCCATGGTTATCTATGCAAGCTGGGAGGCCATGTTCAGAGCCGGATCAGCGAAAGTCAGGTATGGGCATCTGAGCCTAATCCCGCCCGACCGACACAGTCGGTGGGTGGAGATTGAAACGTTCTGAAGGCCTGACATAGGTTTAGTGGGACACAGAAAGCCTATGCCGCGGAAACCTCACCATTTACTATCGGTGTCAACCGGCAGTACACAGGGCGACGACATAGGTGCCAGTACGAAGTCATTGATACCGTCTGAACTCCGTTTTGCGGCCAGTTTCCATAATTGCTCTACGTTTCGAAGGTGCTCCGCCGGGATGTGAATCACAGCTCAATATGTGATGGAAGTGAGTGTCAAACAGCTTGTAAGTCTTAGACGTACCACTGACTTCTCGTTTATGCCCAAAATTTCAGTAATTAGTTTAGGGTGTTCAAGTAATCGCTGGGCCCTGTTTATGATATTTCAAAAATATTCTAATGATTTGAACAGTGCTGTACATTTTCATGACGGTTATAAGACTATGACCATCATCTTCTCGTGATCATAACAACTCACGAATGATAGTCAAATACTATGTCACTCAAAAACAGGTTGATCTCATTCGACCATTTGTGACAAAAGCCTTCATGACTGCCCGAGAATGTGATATGAAGAGAGTAAAGAAAATCAATTAAAAAAATTATCTGTGAGAGATCTTTGTCAAATGAAGCTCTAGAGTGTTGGCGTATTGAGCAAAGTTTCTCAGTATGCCATTTTTCGTCTTTTGACATTATCAGATTAGTTCCAGATATTGCCGCAGAGTTGACGCTGCACTCTACCTTTTCCATATGAAGTGCTAGAGAATTGCCGTCTTGGGCAAAGTTTTTCAGTATGTCATTTATCGTCTTTTGACATTATCATATTAGTTCCAGATATTGCCACGGAGATGGCGCTGCAGTATATATTTACCAAATGAAGCTCTAGAGCGTTGTCGTCTTCGGTAAAATTTCTCAGTATGCCATTTGTCGTCTTGTGAGATTATCATATTAGTTCATGATCTTGCCGCAGAGATGGAACCCCAGTCTATCTTACATTTAAATGACGCTCTATAGAGTTTCTGTTTTCTGCAAAGTTTCTTAGAATGTCATTTGTTGTCTTTTGATAACACCATATTAGTTCCAGATCTTTCAGCAGAGATGGCGCTGCGGTTTATTTTTGTCAAATTAAGCTCTACAGAGTTGCCACAAAGAACAGACATTGATGTCTGTATACCTTTTCTTGAAAAACGTGTGTAAAAGTTAATGTGGGCAGCTAGTATAAGAAGCAAGTGCAGAGAAAAAAAAAACAAACAAATTCAGGTTATGTGTTAGGCTTTTTGTTGGTGAACATTTACATGACAGTTATCGCACAACAGCGATCAATTTCATGAATTTCGAAACCCATATTGCCAGGAGTTTCTACTGAAATTGTTCTTGGCCACTCGAGGCCCCACGGGAACCTGTTTCATGAATTTCGAAACCCATATTGCCAGGAGTTTCTACTGAAATTGTTCTTGGCCACTCGAGGCCCCACGGGAACCTGTTACAGTATGGCCGTTGCAGAAACAAGTCGGTATATGGCCCACAAAGGAATAGAACTAGTGTTTAAGAATTATTCCAAAGATTTTGACATCCATTTCCGGAAATTCTATATATGTTTCCAAATAGTGTTTCCTTAGAGGACCACAGCCCCGGAAATCCGGATTTGCAGGAACCAGATGAATTCAAATGGTCATTGCTGATAATGTCCCTGAAGCGAATGAGCTTCAAAGTTATCATTTGAATATGGTGGGGGACCCAGGTACCCTGTCGATCACTTATAGGTGATTTTTTTTTTGTCGAACACATAAGGGTAAAACTGATTAAAAAAAATATGTTTATCCAAAATGAACAATTCCCTCAAATATTAAAAGTCAGAAAATTTCAGCCGGATTGGTTCAAAAATAAAAAAGATCGTGTACATTGAAGTTGCGCCATGGGTCAGAATTGACCCTATTATCTTAAGAAGGTTAATAAACATTATTATCATTACAGTATTAATATTCAAAAAAGTTTAACATAAGAACTGAACATTCAATTAACTAAATCGTGAAGCTCAAGCTGAGGACACATCGCCACTGACGGGGTGATGTCTGCCGGTTTGACGGTGGAAACATCGGTACTAGCGATGACCATCATGACCGTCTGTGTACTAAGAAGTAAAATGATGGTCAATTTCCATGCCGGTTTATTTATTCTTGGCGATATGATCGTCACACACAACACTTGTACAAGATATAAAAAATAGGTGAGAATCGCGAGAGAAAAATATCCCTCGGTTGTTATTTCGTGTTGATCAGAAGTTCGAGATAGAGAGAGGCTCTTCTGTTGCTTTGATTGTTATTTGCAAGAATCTCATTTGTCAATTCTAACGCTGTCAGTACCGTGATGGAGCTCAGCACTAGATTTGAACATTGATATAGTGCTCCAGCTGGTCTGATAATTGTAGAATCTCCGCTTTGACGGTTAGAGAAAAAGGTTTATTTTCTGTGATCTTCTTTTTTGGCACTCAAACGGATAATTCATTGAACAGAATCTGTTTGGAATCTGTCCCGTCCATTGCGAATTTGACATTTATGGGTATCTTTATTTCTACACTCAGGAAATTATCCGTACGGTTTTTATACGATCGGAACCATGAACCACAAAGTAAGGGTTTGAGCAAAACACATTCCATACGAAATCGTATGAAATGATTACTGTTCCATTAGTCGAGAAAAACATGCCTCATGTACACTTTCAATCGACATCAATTATCAAGCGTGTGTAATCCTGTGGTATTGTGGCTCGCCTCTGGATCCCGAGGTTCATGGTTCAAATCCCGATTGCAACATTTTTTTTCTGTGAGGAAAATTTTCATACGATCGTTCTATGAATTTCTCTCCATTAGCGAATCGTATGAAATTTGCAATAATATCTCCTGGAAAATTTCGATACGATATTCCTATGAATTCATCTCGATTTGTTCGCTCGGTGTAACAATGGTGTTAGTAGCTTTCCCGTCTATCATTGAATTTATTGGTGACACTATCATGGGCAGTTTGGCATTAGCATTAGTAATAATCGGTCTCTTGTTGTAGTCGTTAACATCATTCAGAAAATCTTTGTACATCTGCCGAGCTATCCCATACGTTTCCTTTGTCCAAGTCATTCTACGAACGTGACAAAATGTGTCCGATTGCAGATTGAGATTCACATAGATCGGTGTTCTAGTCGCCGGTACAACTTGAAGGCACACATAGTGAAGAGAGATTCATCCTCACCGAGAGTATGCAAATGACTGCAATGTGAGTGAAGCCAGTGGCAGAATCCGCCCCTCCAGAAACGTACATTACACAGTTGACTAATTGTCCGTTCTGTTCATGGTCCTGTAGTTTCAACCGAACACTTTCCAACTCCATTATGCGTTCAATTTCTGTTTCACTCATGTCACGTAGTTCAACTGAAGAGGACAAGTAACCATTTTTCCATTTTAGTTTTGAATAACGAGGGTTGGTTATAATTTGGTTTTCTGTACTCCATCATCTTCTATCATAATACTAGGGAGGTTGAGGCCAAATTCTTGTTTTACAAATCAGCAGATTCCCTCGTACTTTGCTTTCCTCAGATCAAGTCATGTTCATCAAAGATGACGCCATAGAACTTGGGCCGATTGATCGAAACAAAGTCTATTGTTTTGATAATATTAAATATAGCTGGGATTCTTATTTGTCCAAGGTTTCAAAAGTCAAAATATTACATATTTGAATAGCAAATTATTGAATTTATTGGCATGCTGTCCAAAATGGAAGCAAAGTTGTACCTCTTTAACACAGAACTAAAACATAAAATGTATTTGAGCTTCGCGTACTCCTTGAAACAACGCAGATTATAACACGTTCGAATCAACCCCAACAACACTATCTTCCATTCTTTGCTTCTGACTGTCAATATTGAATACCTCTCAATCCTACCGCAAAGCTATCCAAACACTCCCAAACCCCTCACCGATTCGCCTTTTTCTGCTTCACCAATCGGAAAAGAAAACTTTCCCCTCCATCCTGAAACGGCGTCCATTGCCCCCTTAAACCCCATGAAGCCACTTATCTTTTCCACTTCACACCTCAGCAGCGTCGAAAGGAAAGTTCATCACTCAATCAACCGATGCTTCTCAATCAATTTAACTCTCTCTCTCACTCTCTCGGTCGTTGTCTTGACGGCACCCCAATCGACTGTGTTCTATGGAGCCAATAGAGAACACGCAGCCAGGTGAGGCATGCCAACCCGAACGACGACCGTTTCGATTGGAATCACCTTTAAAAGCTGGGGTGGTGGTTGGGTCAGGGTGAAAAACTTCTCCGAAAAAGAAAAATCAACCCCGACAGTCGGAAACGGATATCAACAATTTCCTTCGATTTCCAGCACCGCAGTCCAGGTCGGCGATGGTGAATCGGTTTTGTCTCGTCTTTTCTAATTCACTGCACTCTGCACAAGAAGGCCCACTTTTATCGAGTAGGCCCTGGAGGAGATTATCCGGATGCTATTGCCTTGGAGACTGCCGGTGTTTAAAATTTGCGAGTGGAAAACTCTGCCACCACGTACTTTGCTGGAACGTCGCACTGGATTCCCCTCGGAGGAATTTTCCAAACTTTCGCCATAAATTTGGCTGAATATGAGTTTCGATGGCAGGCACACACCCCGAACTCCCATCAGGATAAGAATCCCCCGCTTCCCCCTACCGCCCATCGCCTTCATCGTATCTGTCTGTGTTATCTTGGGTCGCTCTCGGGGTAGCATTTTGTCACCGACAATCGAGCAGCCTTCTTCTTTGTGACGTTTAAAGTTTGAGGTCACGGGTTGTTCCTGCGTCGTCGTTGTTGTTCTCCAAAATGGGAAAAAGGAACAGTTGTGAAAATAATGTTACGACAACGACGACGCCCAGGTGTAGGGAGATAATCCTGACTCTGTGGCAAGATGGGGAAGCCCCCTCCCCCAGTGCCCATTCAAAACGATTAGACGGGATCGGTTTTATGTATCTTTAAACTTTTGCCGATTCTGTCTCACGGATGGCTGAGTTCTACCTGTTTACTTGGGCTTTGTTGGGCTGAGGGGGCCCTTTGTGTTCCGGGGTTGATTGTCCGTGTCGAAGGGATGCTTTCTTGGGTAAGGTTAGTTTGATTGTTGTTGAAATAGTTGGAAAGTTTTCCGAGAATTTGATTAAGATTAAGAATCGGGAGGGGATGAAGGGGAATTCCAAAATGGTGTGGATAAACATCTTCAAAACTTATTCTTTAAAGTGAATCAATAGTCATCGACCGGAAATGTTGTTCAGTAAGAGAAGAAAATTGTTATTGTTCAGGATATAAAATTAAACCTTTTATTACCAAGTGTTTTTTTACGAACCACTTAATTCGCTTAACTATTTTTTTGAAGAAAATCCCAATTAACAAGGTTTTTTACGAACCTGCTTTGCAAAAAAAAGTTTGAACTTTTCAGTTTGAAGAAAATATAATGCATTCTATTGGAAGTTGGTGGATTTGGTTCTTCTGAAGAATAAATAGATTAGGATAAATTAAATGTATGTTATGGTTGAGTGGGCGCCAAGTTAAGTTCGTCCAGGGTTTCTTTGAAATATAAATCTCAAGATCTACATGTGTAATCAAAGATCTGTGGCAATTATCATTACATCAGGAGATGTGATATAAGGCCGTGTCGATGGCTCAAAAACAATGGAATTCACTATCGTTCAAAGTAAATTATGGTTGTAAATGTTCCAAAAACCATCCCAGAAAAATTCAGATTTTTAAAACTCCGTTGAGCTTGAAGAATCGTATGGGATTTAAACTTTTTCAGCATGGGAAAAGAAGTATTTTAAGTCTTTGTTCACAAAAGCTATAAAACACTAGCTGAACCCGGTGCGAGTAGCTACGCTTGCAACTATACGAATGGAAATTTTATGGAACTGGCGCGTTTATGGTTGTTTTTCGAAATGAGTTTTGTTAAAACATCTTTGTTTGCTAATGTGTGACTTCAATTCAGTAGTTTTATTTTGGTTTATTTAGCTGTGTATAAACTGCTATCAGAACATGCTTCGTACCCGAGAAATACACATTTTGTGTTTAAGTTACTTCATTAATTCTCATGTTTGGTTGAAACTTGTGTCTCATTAGTATGAAAGGGTACCCCCCCCCCCCGGACGTAGGGTGGGGGGACCCCCTTCCAGAAGAGAAGAGTCACGAACCAACATAGCAACATTTCTTGCCTTCAAAAACCTCCCCATACCACATTTGGTCCCATTTACCTGATTAGTTCTCGAGCCATGTAGAAATTTCTGTTTCCAAAAACTCCCACATACCCAAAATTATGCAGAAATTTCTGTTTTATTTGCAAGGGAGCCCCAAGGGGGGGGGGGGGGGGGTTCCGAATCGACAAAAAAATCTACCTCCTAAAACCTCCACATACCAAATTTGGTCCATTTGCTTGATCAGCTCTCAAGTTATGCAGAAATTTTTTGTTTCATTTGTATGGGAGCCCCCTCCTCCCAGAATTTTGCCTCGTTTAGTTACAAACCAAAGGAGGCGTAAACAACGAAATTGTTTGCAATCTTTCATACGCCATTCAACAATGTTTGCAATCTTTTATACAGCAGACTAGATTCAGGGGTTATCTGACTTAAATTTACCATACAATAACGATACAATTGCAATACAATAATATAAAATAACATTAAAATCTATTGCCGACCATGAATCTTACTGTTCACTAGCTAAACCCGGTACGAGCGCTGCTACGCTTGCAACTAAATGAATGAACATTTAATAGAACGGATGGTTGATTTTCGGGATGATGTTTTTTTCTTGACTAACGGGGTTCAAACTTCTATTACATGCTTCTTATCCGAGAAATACACGTTTTGTGTTTTAGTAACCTGTTAATTCTCATGTTTGGTAGAAATTTGTGTTTCATTTGAATAGGAGCCCACCCTTCCAGAGGGGGGAGGGATCTCAAACCATTATACAATCATTGCCTTCAAAACCCCCCACATGCCAAATTTGGTCCCATTTGCTTGATTAGTTCTCGAGTTATGCAGAAATTTGTGTCTCATTTGTATGAAAGCCCCCACAAATTCCAAGTCCCCCCCTGCATACAAATTTTCACGCAGGTTGGTTCAGAAATTTCCAGTCTTCAAGGGTCAGACAGACAGACAGAAATTCATTTTTATATGTATGTAGAAATCCTGCCTTCAAAAACCCTCAGATGCCAAATGTGGTTTTATTTACTTGATTAGTTCTCGAGATATGCAGAAACTTGTATTTCTTTTGTATGGGAGCCCCCTCCCCCTACCAGAGAGAGGAAGGCTCTCATACTACCGTAAAAACATTAATTGCTTTTACAATCCCCGGATGCCAAATTTGGTTCCATTTGTTTCATTAGTTCTCGAGTTATGCAGAAATTTCCGTTTCATTTGTATGACAGCCCCTTCTTGTAGTGGGGAGGGTCTCAAACCACCATAGAAAAAAATTTCACCTCCAGGAAACCTCACATGCCAAATTTGGTTCCATTTGCTTGATTAGTTCTTGAGTTATGCAGAAACTTCTGTTTCATTTGTATGGGAGCCACCCCTTCCAGAGGCCCCAACAACAATAACATTTTTCTACAACACACCATACTTATTTTTTTTTTCCTTTACTAGATTCTCCCAAATTTTTTTTTTTTTGGCCCCCTTCCAGAAAAGGATTACTATTTTATAACCTCTCCCCCCCCACACCCCCCCCCCACAACCCCCCCCCCCCCCCCCCCCCACCACACACACAACAAAAATTATTTTTATATATATAATGAATAAAAAAAAAAAAAACATATAGCACAAAATAAAACTACTATTTCCCCATGTCTACAACTTTCAACAATTTAAACAATACAATCAATAGTAATTGACTCAAATTTGTTCGGAGCAAAATGATTTTTTCTATAGTAAAGATACATTGCAACCCCCTTATGCCATTGTCAATGTCTCAATTTACATTAACGACTGTATTCGATGAAATTTGGACACACAAAATAGGTCACCCAAAATTTTCCTTGAGCCCGAATTTTTTCAAACTTTCTGGAAATAAAGTCCTACTAAATGATTAAGTTTTGACATCATTGGTTTATTGGACCTCTTCTCCCAACCCAAATGCCCGCACCTTTGCCTTGACCCCTTTCATCAAATTTTGGGCAATGATAGGACCGACTTGCTTACTTACTTTTAACCACACTTTCTTTAGTTCAAGTTCATTTTCTATCAGTTTTGGAGTTTTAACGAGCTTTGCCTTCATGATTGCCCACAATTTTTCAATTGGGCGAAGTTCCGGAGTGTTTGGAGGGTTGACGTCTTTTGGTACAAAAACTACATTATTATCTTTGTACCAGTCTAAGACGGGCCGGGCATAGTGGCAAGATGCCAAATCCGGCCAAAACAGTGTCGGGCCATCGTGAGATCTCAAGAAGGGGCAGAAGTCGTTTTTGGAGGCATTCGTCCTTGTAGATTTGTCCGTTGGCGGTCCCAGAGGTGATGAAGGGCTGACTCATTTTGCCACATCCGCAGATCGGTTGCCAGACAAGGAATTTTTTGTCGAATTTCGACAGTTTCTTCTTCCGTACACTCTCCGGAACGGCCAACTTAGAGGTGGCGACGTAGTGCTCCTGTCCTGTCATTTGTTTGGTGTCGGCTTTAATGTAGGTCTCATCGTCCATCACAATGCAGAACGGTTTTGTGAGCCACTCCCTGTACAGTTTTCTTGCACGAGTTTTGGCCACCGAGTTCTGTTTATCGCTGTGGTTTGGTGCCTTCTGGACCTTGTACACATGTAATCCAGAACGTTTCATTGTTTTCTGCACAAAACAAACTGAAACTTTCGCCTTTTTCGCAACATCCCTGATCGAAATGTTGGGATAACGCTTAAATTGGTTCAATACCATCCTGGCCTTCTCCGGATTTGATGTGCCACGTTTTTTGCCACTACCATTTTTCCGCTAGGTTGTCTTACGGTTGAATGTGCGATTCCGAGCTGTTTTCCGATCCATCGATGAGAGGCGTTTGGGTTTTCGAAGTGAGTGCCCAAAATTTGTTGGCGCACTATTTCTTCATTGCCATCACTGAAATCACTCGACCGATTTTCACGAAACTCATTACACAATTGACACAACACAATGAAATACATTCAGTTAAAATTTCAATAATTCTTACCCACACGCTAAAAAGTTACGAACAATTGCGTGTGTCCAAATTTCATCGAATACAGTCTTTAGATTCTATTGTGGAAACAATAACTTCTATTGTCATCTTATTATCATAAACAATACTTTTAATTTGACATACTATTGATACTATTGTATGGTTACAGTACATTTAATTGTAAATCTATGTACATTTTTTTTCGGGTGTGCATTAGGTGACGCAGAAAATTAAATGTTTCTTTCAAACTGTGTACCCCTCCTTTTTTTAAAACTTAGTTCGTTTATTTGTAAGGCTCAGACGTGTGTGACACTTTGCGGAGTCGAAATTCAATTTTGTTGTTTACAATGACATGCATTATGGTCTTAGTAAGTGGGGCACCAATTACTCGCGGCTGGCTCGAGGTTAATGGGTCACATAATCGCTAGGAAGGGACTAGGCAGGTAACTTAATTAAGTTAATAATTGTTGCTCATGGCTGCGGCTGCAATCAAGTCCTTGGTTCCAATAGTCCTTTTCAGGAGCTAGGCGCAGATGGTTGACCAATAGTTTGCTGGGCAGGTACAAGTAGCACGGAGACAAGAGGAAAGTATAGCTGGGACACAATCGCGGGGAATTTAGCGTGGAGGGGAGGGGGTGATGACATTACCCATTAAGGTCAGACAAACAAAGGAATTCGTAAATCGCTTGCATGAAGGGAAGATCACGCATTCCCAAAACATATCTTACCTCGTGGAAGGGTTGTCTACCTCGGGCCACTAGGGTATCCAATAGTCGTGCTCTGGAGGCATCATTATCCGGACAATACCAAACTTCCTGATCGATTGCATCATAACCGGTTCCGCACCAACATATGTTGCTATCGACGAGGTTAATTCTGTAGAGATGCGCGTCTAGCGAATAGTGGTGGGATATAAGTCTTGACATCACACGAATGAAACCGCGACTTACATCCAGACCTTTGAACCACGATCTCGACGAAACATTTGGAATAATGGAATGTAACCACCGCCCAAGAGAATTACTTGTCCAATCGTGTTGCCAACTTTGAAGAGAACTCTGACGAACTAATGGGAAAAATTCATCATGTGAAATTCTTCTTTCAAAAATCTCGCCTTCTTGTGCGCCCACCTTTGCTAGAGAGTCCACCTTCAAATTGCCTGGAATTGAGCAATGTGACCCATGCAAAGGTAATCCTAAATGATCTTTCGACCAACGCACACATCTGCTCCCTTATTTTTGAAAGAAAGTAAGATGAGTGCCTCACTGTTTTCATCGACCGGAGGGCCTCAATAGAACTGAGACTATCCGAGAATATGAAACAGATACCCCTCCTGTCAAATAGTGTCACTTTCAGTCATATTTTTTCAGTTTGAAAGACACTATTGGTCATTATACTTGCTTTATTTGCTACTCCTATTGTTTGTTAAACCGCTACGAACCCTTGGAAGTCCAACAAATGCTTTCTCGCCATCACTTCAGGCCAATTACATACTTACATTTGACTCCATTTAAATCACCCATACCAACAGTGCTGAAAACACCAACCACTGGAGCAACCCTTCTCCACTCGTCCGCAAACATAAGCTACAGTTTTTACTCAGAACTTCACTCGGTTTTGAATATTTCAGCGTACTTTTAACATCGTAGATGTCGCAAAAATAAAAACAAAATAGACACGTGGGACACTTCAATCCCAATCCCATCATGGCTACTCTCGAGAGAATCGACTACACTACGCTTGAAGTGCATGTGGATGTGTTGATCATTATCATGTGTCGTCGCCTTTTCTTTCCAATGCACCGTCGGGGACATGCGGGGTACCCCAACTGTGTAGCAATTACGAAATAAGTGATCCGAAAGTGGATTTGCTTTGCGACCCCCCACAGCAAAAGGCAAACGGAACCGTTTCTGCGTGTGGAAGCAATTTCGGAGAATAGCTGGCTCGTCCTTGAATGAACATGGGGGCATTCCAAGCCAACTGAACCGATTCAGCTGGGAGAAACGACAAATTATGCCGCGGTGAGGATTTTTCTCATTTCTTTGCGCTGTCTGGAAGTAAGGACGAACGGACGGCCGGATGGAGAAGAATGCAGAACTCGTGTACCAAGATTCTGTACGTGCGTGTAGATTCAAAATCGAGTATGAGTTGTTGAGCTTTCGCCTGTCGAGCGTATGATTTGATGATTTATTTGCCCGGCAGGAATTCGATGGAATTCCTTGCTTTGAAGTTTGGCTGTGGGAAAATGGTGCTCGCAAATGAAGTCTAATGAACTGTGATGGAAGGTTATTTCTGTTGTTGGATTTGATTCAATAATGGAAATGGGGAGAACGAATTCAATGCAGCAGCTTGGCGAGCGCCTAATTGCAATGGAAATTGAAGCGGAAAACATATTACTTTGGAATTATGAAACACATTTGTTTTGAGCATTGCCTAGAGGCAGAAGCAATTTGTTGAAGATCGCAGCAAGCCGCGCTTTTGAATTGACGTGTTTTTCTTTTCTTCAAATCAAATATTGATCCATTGAACCAGAAGTGACTGTACGAAGAGCGGTTCCAGCGAACCTAGTGTTTCGTAGTGTGTGTTATTGTTTGTTTCAGTTCTGTGGCACTACGCCACCAGGCTACCGTTCGAGAATTTGTGTTGGAACGGAACTGCAATGGAAGCCAAATCAACCGCGATGCTGGTGTTCACCCTGGGGTAGCGTTCATCTGGAACCCAATGGTTTTAGTGGGGAGGCGATTTTTGACATCCTAGAAGAGATTCTTGGTACGTTTTTCGTTACATTTCACGTCTTTCTTTATGACTATGATATACAATTCGGAAGATCTGTTTTCCTTCTGTTGATCAAATTGCATTTGCAGTTTCGGAGGTCGGAGGTCGGAATCGCTCAATGAAGTATTGAAATGCAATAAAGTTCTGAAGCTATATTTAGCACAGCATTTCTTTTAAATGCTATGAAAATAAGTTTTGACCATTCCACTGGTGGAGAAATTCATTCGCGTGCATGAGTGCTGCCGATTCCTTGTTTTGCTCTCACTTTCTGTTTCGATCATCCACAGTCGCATGGAAATATTTCAAATGAACTCTGCTGATTGTTTATACCAATGGACCCATGAATCAGAGCTAGAGAATGAATAAATTAATCAAAGTGACCCAATCATGTGAATCATCTATTAGCCTTCAAATTCAAATGTTTGGATCAATATGAATGCATTAATCGATTTACGTGTAGAGTGGAATAGAAGTGATCTAAATTATTTTTACCTTTACCGCTTCACGGTTTGCTTAGTAATAGCAGGCGTAACTTTTTCAATTTCTCAGCCAATTTTTGACGCTACAAATTTAAGGCTTTTTAGATGCACCCAAACGAAGCGGCTAGTAAGACTTAAATTTACGCCTTCTTTCAAATTTACATGAACTAAAAACTGCAGACTCAATTTCACCCATCAAGACGTAAATTTTAGTCACAACACTTAGTTTTATAAATTTAATTATATTTTTTAAATTATAAATTATATTTATGAATTATGAGTTTAACTAAAGAGAACAAGATCTATTGTAATGCATATTTCATTAATTGATTCAAGTTTTTGTTCAGAGCTGTAAACCAAAGAACCGAATCGCTCAAGCGTCCTTTGATAGAATCTCCACCGAAGACTTCTTTTACACAGATAAAAAGAAACAATGAATTTTCTGCGTTATCTAATGCACATAAAGGGAATGCTAGATTTGGCAGAAGATAATGGGATATTTCATGTAAAGTTAAGCCAGATAACGCCTAAATCCAGCCGGTTGTATTAAAGATTGCCAACATTTTTGTATGGCGCATGAAAGATTGCAAACAATTTCGTTGTTTACGCTTTCTTTGGCATGGAATTAAACGAGGGTAAATTTTACGCGCTTGTTAAAATTAATTATTTTTTTCTGTGTATATCCTCAACATGAATGCAGGCAAAATACTGTATTTAAAAAAAAAACTATAAAACAAATGCTTTTCTAAAGGCAGCAGGGTAAATGCACCCTTCGTTTTGGGGAAATGCTCCTTAAACTTTGGAAAAATGCTCCTTAGATGCGTTTGCCCGGGATAATGCAATCGGAGGTATTTACCTTCTGGTTAGCGCTTGCCGGTTGTTTTGACGCGTCTTTAGTTTCTTCAAGATTGTATAGCGAGGTAGTTTTGACGGGTTTAAATTTCATTTTGAAGAGTCTTAATTTCATTTCTACGAAACTTAATTTCGTTTTGACGACTCTTAAATTCAGAAACTTAAAACCCGTCAAAACTATATAATCGTGAAGAAACTGAAGACCCGTCAAAACACCCGGCAAGCGCTAACCAGAAGGATAATACCTCCGATTGCATTATACCGGGCAAACGCATCTAAGGAGCATTTTTCCAAAGCTTAAAGAGCATTTCCCCAAAAAGAAGGGTGCATTTACCCTTTGCCTTTCGAAACTACACAGAAAAAAAAATGAATTTTAACAAGCGCGTAAAATTTCCCCTAATTTAATTTCAAGCCAAAGGAGGCGTAAACAACGACATTGATTGCAATCGTTCATGTGCCATGCAACAATCTTTGCATTCTTTCATACAGCAGGCTAGAGTCGCCTATCAGACTAAAATTTACATGCAATCTGCACTCCCTTTATGTGCATTAGATCACGCAGAAAATTCAATGTTTCTTTTTATCTGTGTATTGAATGTTTTGAAGTAATGATAAAATAATAAAGACTGTATTCGATGAAATTTGGACACACAAAATAGGTCACCAAAAATTTTCCTTGACCCCGATTCTTTTCAAAATTTCTGGAAATAAAGTACTACTAAATGGTTAAGTTTTGACATCATTGGTTTATTGAACCTCTTCTCCCAACCCAAATGCCCGCACCTTTGCCTTGACACCTTTCATCAAATTATGGGCAATGACCGACTTGCTTACTCACTTTTAACCATACTTTCATTGGTTCAAGTTCATTTTCCATCAGTTTTGGAGTTTTAACGAACTTTGTCTTCATGATTGCCCAAAATTTTTCAATTGGGCGAAGTTCCGGAGCCTTTGGAGGGTTGACGTCTTTTGGTACAAAAACTACATTATTATCTTTGTACCAGTCTAAGACGGGCCGGGCATAGTGGCAAGATGCCAAATCCGGCCAAAACAGTGTCGGGCCATCGTGTGATCTCAAGAAGGGCAGAAGTCGTTTTTGGAGGCATTCGTCCTTGTAGATTTGTCCGTTGACGATCCCAGAGGTGATGAAGGGCTGACTCATTTTGCCACATCCGCAGATCGCTTGCCAGACAAGGAATTTTTTGGCGAATTTCGACAGTTTCTTCTTCCGTACACTCTCCGGAACCGTCAACTTAGAGGTGGCGGCGTAGTGTTCCTGTCCTGTCATTTGTTTGGTGTCGGCTTTAATGTAGGTCTCATCGTCCATCACAATGCAGAACGGTTTTGTGAGCCACTCCCTGTACAGTTTTCTTGCACGAGTTTTGGCCACCGAGTGCTGTTTATCGCTCCGGATCGATGCCTTCTGGACCTTGTACACATGTAATCCAGAACGTTTCATTGTTTTCTGCACAAAACAAACTGAAACTTTCGCCTTTTTCGCAACATCCCTGATCGAAATGTTGGGATAACGCTTAAATTGGTTCAATACCATCCTGGCCTTCGCCGGATTTGATGTGCCACGTTTTTTGCCACTACCATTTTTCCGCTTGGTTGTCTTACGGTCCTTGAACGTTTTGATCACATGAGATACGGTTGAATATGCGATTCCGAGCTGTTTTCCGATCCATCGATGAGAAGCGTTTGGGTTTTCGAAGTGAGTGCCCAAAATTTGTTGGTGCACTATTTCTTCATTCGAAGCCATCACTGAAATCACTCGACCGATTTTCACGAAACTCATTACACAATTGACACAACACAATGAAATACATTCAGTTAAAATTTCAATAATTTTTACCCACACGCTAAAAAGTTACGAACAATTGCTTGTGTCCAAATTTCATCGAATACAGTCTTTACTTCAATCACAACTCCGTCAATCATCGGAGGGAAAGAGAAGAGAAGGAAAAAGCGTTGTCAATACTACACGATTGTTGCAAACTTCTATACTTCTATGGAAACAAATGAGCCGTGCAGGTATCTGTTAGTTCACGATCGTGTAATTTTAAGTGTTTCGACCCATAAAATTAAATCTTCATGGATATTTTTCAGCTCGTGATGTGATATTGCATCAAAAGGCTTTATTTCACATCATATTATATTCTTTTTCAATTACAACAATTATTTTTGGATTTGCGTCTATTTACTCATAAAATTGAGCCATTATTTGATTTACGTGACACGAAATTTAAATCTTATGTCAATTGCAGCTCATGTAATTTTCACTATTTTTAATATTGTAAGGTTCCATTTGAGCCGAAAATTCTTTAAGATTTTATATAAATCGGAGAAATTGAATTGGCCTTCTGGTCCCGGAGTTATCTCGGATTCAGATAAGGTAGTTTTTTTTTATCGGAAATTGTGGATAATGCCTTCTCAGTTATAAATCATGTTATTTGAAAAAAAAATTAACAAACCCTAGAAAATAGGATAAATACGGCAGGTGGCGAAGGTTTTCTTTCAGTCGAGTATTAGTACACGACACTGAAGAAGTCTGCACATTGTAGACGAAATACGCGTATCTGTCAAGACAAGCAATAAAGGTAGTTGGAATTAAATGGAAATTACTAATCATTCTTCTTATTTTCTAGTTCGTTGCCATGACTTTATTGGCTAGCAAACTCAACTCTCCTAAATTGGCACACGGTTGCTTGTGTGGTTGATTGTGAGCTAACGTGGCACCCCTCTTTACAGGGTGTCTCACAATAGGTGTCACTAAAACAAAATGGGATTACAGCAAAACAAATCAACCAAATCATAGCATTTATTTTTCATTTGAAAGATACATGTTATAGAAATAAACCATATTAATTCAATTCGAATCTCTCGCCCTTTTCCTTGATAACTTTGCGCAAACGCTTTGTAAACCCATCGCAGCTGGCACGCACGATTTTCTGAGGAATTTGGTCCCAAATATCAACCAAATGTTTCTTGAATCGATCTAAAGTAAGCCCTTTCGTAGGGCCTATATGTTGAAGCATATAACCCCAAACAAAGTAGTCAAGTGGGTTGAGATCCGGTGAAGATGCAGGCCATTCTTCGCTTGTGATGAAATCGGGCAAATTTTCCGCGCACCACGCTTGTGTCTTCTTTGCCTTGTGAGCTGGAGCTGAGTCCTGTTGGAAACAATATGGTGTATTCCCATACAGCGTTGAAGCATGAGGAAGCAGATGGTTCTTCAAAACCTGCTCGATGTAATATTCAGTGTTGATTTTTACGTTAGGTTCTATGAAAAGAAGAGGAAGTTTTCCTTTTCGTGAAACGGCGCCCCATACCATGATTTTCGATACATTCTGATAGCGTTCTACAGCTAGTTTATCTCTTGGAATATTGGCAAGACTTTTGCCATACACACGATCATTTTGTTGATTATGACTGTCCTGAAGGAGGAAGAGCTTTTCATCCGAAAATAAAATCTCGCAGTCACCGTGCCGAACCAAAAGATTTCTGCTTCTTTGGACCCTGGCTTGCTTTTGACGCTCCGTCAACCCGTGAACCCGTTGTTTCTTGTACGGCTTGCATTCCAGATCATGTCTGAGGAGCCTGTTCATTGAAGCAGGGGACATTTGAAATTGTTTGCTCAATTTACGGCCAGATACGGCCGGATTACGTCTTATTCGCTCCCTCACACATTTGATCTTTTTCTTCGTTCTGGCAGTTCGTCTGGCACCTCCTTTGTGTTGAATATGGACATTTTCAGTTTCCTTGAACCGTTTCAAGGTACGAAAAACAAAACGCTTACTCACTCCGAACTGCTTAAGGCTATTGAATATCTGACACGGTCTAAGCTTTTGCAAATGTAATTTTAAAACTTGCTCCCGTATGGCTTCCATGGTAGCTGATAAATATAAACAAACGGAATCGCTTATTTATCTTCAGCGATAAGCTGTCAAAAGAATACACTCAAAACGGGTATAATCAATTCCGCTGTTAAAATTACCCAGCTGAAATAAACCAAGACTGAAAAAAGGTGACACCTATTGTGAGACACACTGTATCGTACACATCTTTATTGATAGTACCAGTAGAGACGAAACTTTCAGATTTTCGACCATAACTTCATATGGCCTGCCAAATCAAATACTTCTTCGGGAATTTGGACACCTTCTTTGTCCGGAAATACTCGGCAAATGCGTTCCTTTGCCTTGTGGTGTAAGAAACCAGACCCGGAAGCTGTTTAAAGTCTTCGAGTACGTATGTTTCGTCGTCCATTATGATACAAGAAAATGTTTGCAAAAAATTGGTTTAAAGCTCCTTAGCATGACTTTTTGCAGTGAAATTTTGCTTGTCATCACGGTTGGGCACCTTTTTTCACTTTGTACGCCTTCAGTCCTTGCCTCTGCTTCACTTTTAGTACGTATGATTTTGACTTCCCAACTTTGCGAGCCACATTTCGCACAGAAAGATTAGGATTTTTCTCAATAATGGCTACCACCTTCTTGTCCATTTGTCGGGAGCATACTTTTCGATTTGTTCCACTTCCAACCTTCCGATCCACAGTCAAGCGCTGGTCAAATGATTTGCAAGCACAAAACACGGTACTTTTCGGTAGTTTTAGTTTCTTGGCAAGATCGCGTACCGATAAATTCGGATTTTGCCGCCGCTCGTACAAAATGCGTTTGCGCACTTCCACTTGATTCGACACCATTTTACTGAATGTAACAAGAATGTTAACATGTTGTACTCAACTTCCCCATCAAAACCCCACAAAAAAATTATCCCCCCCCACCCCCCCCCACCCACCCCCCCACACACATTTTCCCCCCCCCCACTCTACAACACCCCCCCAAAAAAATTTTTTAAATTCATTCCTCACCCCCCCCAATTAAAAAAATGCTACAGACATATACAGACATTCATTGCGTATTATGAAAATAAAATTAATATTTCCACTTCCATGATATTGAAATTTTTCAATTTTGTTGGATAATGTGTATTTTTTTGTGCACTGGGAGACTGGAAATCTCTCAAAATGTCAGTTCACCGGTTATAATGGTACACTGAAACCGGCCAGTACCCATTAATGGGTAAAATATCACCCATTTCGAACTTAAGTGGGTTAACTCCTTTACTGGGTAGAACGATTTAACCCATTAATGGGTAAAGAGCCTGTACGTCAGGCCATCGGGTATTTTTTACCTATTTTTCAAAATGTTTGTAATTTGGAAAATGGGTATTTTTTACCCGTTTTTTTTAAATATTTGTTATTTGCGAAATTGGAATGAAATATCCATTTTCCGTGATTTGTTTTAGTTTTGATATTGAATAATGGGCATTAGCACAAACATAATAGTTCGCAATTACTGTATTTGTATTTGTATTTATTTATATTTATTCCTAACGACAACCTATTAGCCAATATCTTATTATTACTTTCGTTGGCTTGGCATCATAAAACATCATTTCAATGGATTCCGGTAACTTCTGAACCAAAGCAGGAGACCGGAATTCAAACACCGCGAACGATTTGGAAAAAATATCCAGAGCGTTAATTAAGTCGCTTCCACATTGGTTACCTGTGAATCAATATACAGAAAATAGTTCCAGCCATTAGAAATCAGATGGGGTGCCACATCCGCTACACCATCCTCATTGAGTTTCCAAGCGACATACTTTAAGAGTTGTTCTTCCAGCGCAGTATCCGGAATTTGGTATCCTAAAAATGTAAAACTCAATTAATTTAAAAAAAAACCTCGTTAACCTCGATGCATAGAATTATTGGAGCCGACAAATCCTGCTCAATGTCAAGAAACTCCTCCTTAGAAGCTTTTTGTCTTCCTCATCTGGTGAGCTGTACAAGAATTCATAGGCATCCTCTGATATAATCTACATTGGAAGTAATTTTCAAGATTATTTACTATTATGTTATTACATTAAATTATTAACGTACCGCTCAATTTTTTGAAGCTTTCGCTATCCAAAAGAGCCTGCAGTTCTTCCATATTAGACCCGTTTTCGTAGACGCGAAGTTTTTTTTTATTTTTCAAACAGCGCACTTTCTACTACACAAAGCGGATCAGGAGAATGCAAACATGAAAAAATACCCATCTTTTGGTCTCTTATTGAAAATAAAATATCAGTATTTAGCATGCATTATTTTAATTTTAAAAGTACCCATTTTTTGACAGCTTCATATACAGGGTGTGGCAGAAAATAATGCGAAAATCTTCAAACTTGAGTATTGGGTTAATTCGTGTAGCAAGTGACTAATTTCTGTCGAAAGTGTATTTGTTTATGTTTACCTTCAAGTACTGCATCCAAACATTCTATTTGTTTTATTGCAAATTCGTCAAAATGTTCGCGAAAGAAGTGATCACCAGTTTGTTGCTCGCCCAGAAGAAACCGAAAGAGATTGCCAAGGTGGTAGGGTGCCAAAAAAATTCCCTGCAGGATGGTCCTAAGCAGCGGAAGCCGGGAAGCGGACGTCCGCGCTTTGCACGCACGCCGAACGTGATCAAATCGGTCCGTGTAAAAATTTCTCGCAACCCGGTGCCAATATTTCAGAGAAATCCATGCGGCGAATCATCAAACAAAACCTGCATGCATCTTCCAGAGCCAGAGTGAAACGCCACTTGATTACGGACCGGGTCAAGGAACTACGAGTGACTCGTTCCAAGGGATTGCTTTCCTTGTTGAAGAAGGAAAACATGATAATCCTGTTCTCCGACGAAAGGCTTTTCAGCATCGATGCTGTGGCCAACAGCCGCACGGACCGGTTCATTTCACCGCAGAAAATGGAGAACGTTCCGGAAAAAGTGAAATTCCAAACCAAACATCCGGCTGGTGTCATGATGTTTGGCTTGGTGGCGTCCAACGGTTTGAAAATGCCGCCTGTTTTCATTGATGCTGGAGTTAAAATCAATTCCGAAGTGTATATCGGTATTTTAAAGGACCAAGTGCTTCCTTGGGTGAAGGCCAACTTCTCCGAGGACCAAAATGTTGTCCTACAGCAGGATCGAGCGCCGTGTCACACCTCCAATCGAACCCAACAATGAATTGAACGCTAACATGAAGTTTTTGCCGGAGGATTTGTGGCCCCCTAGCAGTCCAGATCTTAGTCCGTTGGATTATTCGATTTGGGCATATGTTGAAGCACGAGCCTGCAAAACATCATACCCTAGTGTGAAAACCCTGAGGTCAACCATAACTCGCACATGGCAGTCAATGTCAGAGGACTACTTCCGAAAGGCATGATCTGGCTTCCGGCGTTGGCTCGAGGATGTTATTAATAAAAATGGAGGACACATTGAATAAATTTGTTTAAAAGGACTTTATAAGATAACTGCACTCGAAAATGTTGATATTATTGCTTGAATTAGTTGAAAATGGGATTTGAAAGAAATAGAACAAATTTTCGCATTATTGTCTGCCGCAC